>JADRCD010194519.1:0-15000 GCA_019843815.1 Montemys delectorum | reverse complement strand
CAGAGTTTTAAAAGCCATCTTAAAGCTGCGGGGTAGCTCAGTTAGTAAAACGCTTGCCATGCACAAATAAGGACCTGAATTCTTTGGGTTTCCAGCACCCTTGTATAAAGCCAGGCATGTTATAGTGCATTTGTGATGCCTGTTGTATAGAGGCAGAATCACAAAGATTCCTCGGGCTTTCTGGCCAGCAAGTCTAGCCAGATCAGTAAGCTTCAGGTGCTGTGAAAGATCGTACCTCAAAAAATAAGATGGGTAACAACTGAGGAAGACACTTGACATAAAACACTGACTTCTGTGTATATGGAAAAAAATTCTAAAGGATACATACAGCTAAGCTATTGAGGTCTTTTTATGTATTTTCTCATATCTCTGTAGCTAGCCTCCAAGATAAATCCCAAATGATCCCAACATACTGATGTTCATTCCCCTATGTGTTTCCCTCCTAGGACACTACAGAAAATTTCTGAAATTAAGTCCTAAAACCATTACTGTTGTCTCTTTAATGTCTCTTGACTTGCTCATTTTGATAGAAACCAGCTGCCATGTTAGGAAGACATTCTCAAAACCCCATAGGGAGAGCCACAAGATGAAGAATGCAGGCCTCCTGACATCAGCCTATACTGGCTTGTCCAGGCATGTGAGTGAATAGTTGGAAAACAAATCCTCAGCCAGCTTACAGTACAGAGTCTTTAGCCTTGGCCAACATCTTGACTCTGTCTTCAACCAGAAACCAAGACTACTCAACTTAGCTGCTTCTGAGTCCTGAGCTATAAATACTATTAGATAATAACTGCTTGCAGTTACAGTTATTCTGTGCCACTAGCTTTTATGGTTATATTACTGTGCAATAATAGACAACACACAATTAAAATACTCTCTTCTGAAAACTGTACAAACAAATCATTGTCAATGTGACTGGATTTACAATTACTATGGGAACAATCTTCTGAGTGTGTCTATGAGGGTATCTTCAGGAAGATTCAACTGAGAAGAGAAGACTTCCCTTGACTATGCATAGTATCATCCCATGTGGACTCCTAAACTAAATAAAGAAGAGAGGGCAAACTCTACACTAGCACATGCTTGTTTTCTGGCAAGGGACAATGTGACCAGCTGCCTATGCACCTCCCACCAATTCTGTCCCCATCACAATAGATTGTACCCTGGAATCAGGAGCCAAAACAAACTTCCTCCCTTAAGTTTGTTTTGTCAATTATTTTGTTAGGTAAGAACTATTACCAGCTTTAGAGGCCACTGAATGTGGACCCTTGCCTCATCTTTAGCGTTAAATCTCACCTTCTGTTTCCTCTAGAAAGGGAAGCTTCACAATTCACTCTCCTTAGAATTAAGATGCTTTATAAAAAAAAGTGAAGGTACTGGAACACCATTAGGGAAAGGTACTTCCCTCCAGAATCTGAGGTTTACCTCTATCCCTGGTAGAGACAGAAAATTCTGATCTGCTCTGTCTTAGGGTTTCTATTTCTCTAAAGAGGCACCATGACCAGAGCAACTCTTATAAAGAAAACATTTAATTGGGACAGGTTTACAGTTCAGAGGTTTAGTCTGTTATCATCATGGCAGGAAGCATGGTAACATTTGAGCAGACATGGTGCTAGAGAGATAAGCTAAATTTGGATATGCAGGCAGCAGGAAGAGAAAGTGACACTAGACCTGCTTTGAGCTTCAGAAGCCCCAGATCCCACCCCCAGTGACACACTTCATCCAACAAGGCCCCATCTCCCAATAGTGCTACCCCCTATGAGCCTAGGCATGCCATTTTCATTTAAAACACCACAGCCTCCAAAAATTAGCGTGTTAGATATTATTATCTCCTGCCTTGACAGTTAATGCAAATGGGCCTATCAGTCCCCTGTCCAGGAGATCATCCCATAGGAATCCTGATTCATCTTAAAACAGTCTAAGAATGTAGGGGTAATAATTATCTCCTTAATTTGACAATGCACTTATACCTCCAAGGAATCCCTCTTTAGTGCTAAAGCTTGTGATTCTTCATTGCTAAGCATGACATTTTTTATAATTTCCAATGCAAAAGTATAACTTTCCTTTGCTTTCTCTAGCTCTTGATCTCCTGCTCTCATTTTGTTGTTGTTGTTGTTGCTTTGCTTTGAGCATGTAACCAAGCATCATCTGTGGTCAAAGAAGCCAGGACAGTGCTGAAGTGAAGCAATATAAACAAACATCTCACTGTCTTTATTGCCAGGATGAAGGCATCAGATGTTGACCATTAAGTTACTAGTTGTAAGCTCTTCACAAATTTCCTATGGTGAGTTGAGGAAATTCCCTTCTGTTCCCAATTTACTGAGAACTCTTTCAGGACAAATAATTTTATTAAATTCCATTACTGAATGTACTCACTGGATAGTATTCTGATTGTGTTTGGGGCTTTTGATGTGGTAACTTGCATTCATTGGGGTTTTTTGTGGTTGTTTTGTTTTAAATTCTGAACCCACCCACCTACTTTGAAACTTCCTCTATAGTAGAATTTTACTTTCCATTTTTAGCCATATTTGGGAGGAAGTACAATAAGCCACAAACCTCGTTCTGTTCTATTCCTTTGGCGGATGCTTCTCCTCTGACTTGCAAGGTTTTTTTCCACCCACTTCCTGGGGAGTCTCTCTCCATTTCAGAAGCAATTTTACTTCCGTTTCCTCTTGTCTCATCTTCATAGGCCAAAATTTTGGAAATAAGATGATCTTCTAATACACTTTTAAATTGCAAGAAGTCATAGCATGAAAGAATAAATTGCTAGAGAATGGATTAAAAAACAAACAAGCCAGATGCAGAAGAGAAGAGCTATGGAGGCCAGGTAGAATATTTGAAGCCACAGTGGCATTTTCTCCTAGCATAGTATAAGGGACAGCTTTCTGCAGCTGTGACAAGATTCCAGTTACATAATTTTTATTATCATGGATGAGTGTCCTCTCGCCCTTTCTGTTCTAGGGACATTTCTAGAACACTGTAATCATTTCTTTTCTTTCTGTTGAACTGTGACTATAAAAAGAATCTCCTGTTCCTTCAAAAACCCTTTATAAAAATATGTAATTGAGAAGAAGGCAAAATGTTACATTTATTTATTAAAAATACTTTGCAACATCTTGCCTGGGACTCTTTGTTAAGCTTAAGCAAGATGTAAAATGAAATCTATTTGTTATCTCTGAATATCAGTTATTTTCAGTATTCCAAATAATTTTATGTTGTGTTGAAACCTCTGCTCCAAAGCTATAATCATTATGTCTATTCTTGGGAAGGTGGCATTCAGTCAAGTACTAAAATGACTAGTCACACAAATACATTAATTTAGCATTGTTCTACATAATAAATTTCTCCTTTAATAGAGAAATATAACCCAAAATTTGTTTAAAAGTCATTTTGTAAATTTTTTCCTCATGATTATCAAGAAGATCCCCTTAAAGAATAACAAGCTGGTTTTCATTAAAACTTAAAAAATAAAAAGCACCTTGGTCAAGCAAGTTGTGATAATTAAAACAATATGCCAACCTAAACAGTACAGTTTTAGCACAGAGGAGCTTTCTTGCGGTGGAACTGGTAGTGCTTAGGTAGTGTCTTGTCACTTATACTTTGGGACTTTTACCTTAGTAACAGTCTTCAGATGATTATTAAACTACCTGGATAGAGAACTTCAAATTTCTAATTAGCTTCTTTAAAAATGTTTGTTATAGTATATGGACATACTAGAGTGGTCGCCTGGGAAAGCAGAACTTACCCAATGTTGGATCAGAGCTATTTCAACCTTCCAATCAGCGTCTCGAGTCACAGTGGTAAAACTTTGGTGATTTCCATGATCCAAGATGAAAAACAAAGAATAAAGTCTTATACTGTAAGTAAGAGTGGGGATTTTTCTCATTACAGGACTCAAATAAGTCAAGTTCAGCTGGAATTTAATTGAACATCAAAAGTCAACTGTATGTGGGTTCCAACAGGGATTATAGGGCACAATGCATTATGAATCTCAATTTTATATTACTGACAATCAAAATTTTTGTGAGTCTTAATTCTACCTTGAAAGATTCTGAAACCATCTGCCTGGAAAACCCTTCTTTGGTCTTCTGAGTATCTAAATTTTGGCGTGTTTTTCTAGTTTAGCCTTGTCAACATTAAGTAAATAATTTATCAGTCCTGGGGAAGATGTAATGGTAGAAGAATAAACACCATAATACAGTTTACAGTAAGGATGTTTAAAGCATACAGCTGTGTGTAGGGCTCTTTCAGTGACCATTTATAAATCATGCCTAAAAACCAGTCGGGACAATTCACAAGCATTGGAGACAATAGGATATGTAGGAAGAACACTTTGCCAAGTTCCCTTGCTTAGCACACTGTAGAACCAATCTCCAATACACACAGCAGTCTCTTGTCTGAATGGTCTTTATTCATATCCTCATCTTTCTAAAGTATCTTGGCTATAATATCTGAATGGGTTGTAAAAACAGGGAGAACAACTAGACTTGAAAACATTCATTAGAAATATCAAGTATAAATAGTAAGTATGAAAGTGCCTCATGAGGCATAGGAGAAAACAGTGTTAATTAGATGCATATTAATGACCTATGAGATATGTGAGACATAAATGTTAAACAAAGATGGGGATGGACACTGCAAAAGACATAAATAAATGCCCTACTAAATATTAATGAGACATGAGATATAAAAGAAAATATTCCTGAGAAACTGAGTATTTGCTAGATGTTAGGTTGCTCTCACTGAGGTTGACATTTGTAGATAGAATCCACAGCTTCCCAGAAAGCAAACAGAAAGACTGCAACCTGCTCCTGTGTTTCTTCAAAAACCCACAATCTATTGGTTCTGACCCCTTCCACGTTTTTGAGTCCCTTGGTCACCTTCAGTTCTGTCTTTGTGATCATACAAACAATGAGAACAGCTAAAAGACAGAGAAAAAATAAGTCATAGAAGCATTATGTGAGAGAACTCTCACAGTATGGTCCTGCTAACCCTCCATCCTGTCTTAATCCACCCTCTCTATTCATCTTGATATCAGTATGTTTTACACTGGCTCAGTGCAATTGAATAATTTTAGTTTACTCTCTGCATTGTTCTGCTCTGTGGCTTCAGGGATAGTTTATCTAATTCTACACTTGGAGACTACCTTTCCATCAAGGACATTTCCCTGCGCTAATATTAAATATTAATGAGAACTACAGATAAAAGCCTCATCAACACAATACAATAGATAGAAGAGAGAATCTCAGGTATAGAAAATACCATAGAAGATATTGATACATTGGTTAAAGAAAATGCCAAGAAGAAAAGGTTTCTAACCCAAAACATACAGGAAATTTGGGACACAGTGAAAAGACCAAACCTAAGAATAACAGGAAGAAAAGAATGTAAAGATTCTAAGTTCAAAGGGCCAGAAAACATCTTCAATAAAATCATGGGAGAAAAATTCCCTAACCTAAAGAAATACTGGACCAAAAAAGAAAACACTTCCAACACATAACAATCAAAATGCTAAATGTACAGAACCAAGAAAGAATATTAAAAACTATAAGGAAAAAAATGCCAAGTAACATATAAAGGCAGACCTATCAGAATTACACCTGGCTTCCCAGTAGAAACTCTAAAGCCAGAAGATCATGAGCAAATGTCTTGCAGACCCTAAGAGACCAGAGATGCCAGCTCAGACTACTATACTCAGCAAAACTCTCAATAATCATAGATGGAAAAACCAAGATACTCTGTGATAAAACCAAACTTAAATGATATTTTTCTACTAATCCAGCCCAACAGAGGATACTGGAAGGAAAACTCCAACACAAGGAGGGCAACTATACCCAAAAAAGCACAAGAAATTAATCATCTCACAACAAACCCAACAGAAGAGAAACACATTTGTGCACACACACACACACACACACACACACACACAGTATCACCTCTAACAACAAAATAACAGGAACTAAAAAATATTGATCATTAATATCTCTCAAAATCAATGGGCTCAGTTCCTGAATAAAAACACACAGACTAACAGACCTGATCCATCATTCTCCTGCACACTAGAAACACACCTAAGCAACAAAGATAGATGCTACCTCAGAGTAAAGGGTTAGAAAAAAGTTTTTCAAGCAAACAATCCCAAGAAACAAGTTGGAGTAGCCATTATAATTAATATCCAAGAAAATAGACTTTCAACCAATCTTAGTCATCAGGGAAATGCAAACCAAAACAATCCTGAAATTCCACCGTACACCAATCAGAATAGGTAAGATCAAACAGCATATGGTGGCAAGGATGTGGAGAAAGGGAAAAACTCCTCCATTACCAGTGGGACTGCAAACTTGTACAATGACTCTGGAAATAAATTTGGCAGTTCCTCAGAAAATTGGAAATTGTTCTATCTGAAGACCCAGCTATACCACTCCTGGGCTATACCCAAAAGATGCTCCACCATATTACAAGGACACATGTTCAATTACATTCATAGCAGTCTAATTCATAATAGCCAGAAACTGGAAGCAACCCAGATTTCCCTCAACTGGAGAATGGATACAGATAATAAGGTTCATTTACACAATGGAATACTATTCAGCTACTAAAAAACAATAATATCATGAATTTTGCAGGCAAATGGGTGGAACTAGAAAATATCTTGGGTGAGGTAACTCAGATCCAGAAGGATATGCATGACATGTACTCACTAAGTGGCTACTAACCAAAAAGTACGGAATACCCATGATACATCCCACAAACCCTAAGAAGTTAAGTAAGAAGAAAGTCCAAGTGAGGATGCTTAAATCCCACTTAGATGGAGGAACAAAATAATCACAGGAGACAGAAGGAGAGAAGGATCTTGGTGGGAAAGAGGAGTGGGAGGGTTTAAAGGGGGGCAGAATCAGGTATGGGGGGAAACAGAAGAGAGGCTTAAAGGGTCAGGAGAATGAATGAAAATATGCAGCTGCTGGCAGTGGGCAGTGGTAGAAACCTCTAGAGTGTCCCAGAGACCTGGGATGGAGGGGGCTCCCAGAACTCAATGTAGGTGACCTTAGCCAAAATGCCCAACAATGGGGATATGGAACCTGAAGAGACTACTCCCAATAATCAGACTGGACCCCAGTGGAGGAATGGGGGAATCACCCCACCTACAAACTTTTTTTATATAAAATTGCATCTGTCTAAAGAAATGTGGGACAAAAATGGAGCTGAGATTGAAGGAATGGACAACCAGTGACCTGCCCAACTTGGGATCCATCCCATGGGCAGTCACCAGTCCCTGACACTATTACTGATGCTACATTTTGCTTGCAGACAGGACTCTAGCATGGCTGTCTTCTGAAGAACTCTACCAGCAGCTTACTGAGACTGATGCAGATATAGCCAAGCATTGGACTGAGGTCAGGGACCTCTACAGAAGAGTTAGGGGAAGGAATGAAAGATCTGAAGAGGAGGGCAATCCCATAAGAAGACCAATGGTGTCAACTAACCAGGACCCCTGGGAGCTCCCAGAGACTAAGCCACCAACCAAAGAGGATACATAGGCTAGCCAAGTCCCCAGGCACATATGTAGTAGAGGACTTCCTTGTCTGGCCTCAGTGAGAGAGGATGTGCCTAATTCTATAGAGTCTTGAAGCCCCAGGGAAGGGGGATGGGGAGAAACTCTTTCAGAGGAAAAGAGGAGTGGGAATTGGGGGAGAACTCTGCAAGGGAAGACCAGGGGGTAACATTTGGGATGCAAATTAATTAGTTAAGCTATAAAAGTAAAATTTAAATAATAAAAAAATAAATGTTCTCCTGATCTGAACAATAAGTGGAACTGCACAAGGTACTTCCTGCATACACAAATTAAGTTGATTCTAACATGAAATAAACTTGGATTCCAAACCCTTGCCTCTTTACTGACAGCTTACTACTTCTATCATAAATACTTCTGTTCTGTTAGACCATGTATTCATCACTCAGATCCTTCCTCCATAATATCATTTGTTTGTAGTTTCTTGATAATAGAAAAATTAGGTAAAACAGAATAAGTCAATTCAGTGACCAAGGTTAATTTATACACTAAGTCTAGTAAGCATAAAAAAAGAGATATCACTTAATATCAAAACCATCTTAATATTTTATTGAATATAAAGTGACCATGAAAGTAGTTAAAGTGCTGTTGGTACTTAGTACTATTCAAAGTGATCTTAAAATATATTTTTTGGTGTTCACTGGAACTCCTTAAGAAGTAAGTATTACATTGCTAGTTGTATGATTCAAAACCCCTTAATCTGTCTATGTGTCAGTTTCTTCATCACATAAAAATTAAAATAGGAAATATTGTATATAACGATTGAAATATTTAACATTACAGTTGTATCTGAGGTACCTAGCCTAAATGTCTGGCACTTAATCATTTGCCTTTCTTCATTTGGACCTTATTCAAGACTTTGATATTTTTTTCTATGACAGTTCAACCTTTATAAAGTAATGATGTTGGAACTAAAGAGATGGTTCTGTAATTAATCATACATTTCCTTCAGATAAATAACAAATGATATTGATTGAAATATAGAACAAAGATAATTACTTGCTACTCTCATAGAGGATCCGGGATTTGTTCCCAGCACTCACATAGTGTTTCACAACCAACTGTAACTCCAGTTCCAGGGAATCATGTTCCCTCTTCTGAGCTCCCTGGGCACTTCATGCACTTGGTTAGTATACATACATGCAGGCAAAACACTCATACACATAAAATATAATAAGTAAACATAAAAAGTAATGTTAAAACATCCACCATTTATAAAAACTCTAGACTATGTCAGTATTTAAAATAATAATACCTTAAATCAGATGTTACAAAAACTTTTACACGTCAGACATCCTGTATTATACTTTATCTATATGATCTTTTTAATACTTCAAACAACTTCACATGTATATAATATATAACAGATGAGGAATGAAGACAACATGAATAATTGTTTTTCCCTGAGAAAAATCTAGAGAATAAAGTCAGATCATAATTCAATGAGTTCATCAAGTTTGTCTATGAAGTCCCAATGTTAATATTATGTTTTATGCCTTTTTGTCAAAACTTCTGCAAATATTTCTCCTTTCTATAGTTAAGTTTTTATTTCTATTTATATTAACAACACTAAGTTTTTATAGTAAAGAGGGATAACTGGTGCTTGCCTGCTAGGAGCTCTACCATCAGTGTAGACCTGACTCTCCACAGTTGTTCACCAAAAAAAAGAGAGATGGAGACCTTAAGAAGCAACTCCCATCAGAAATAACCAAGACAAGAGGTGTCTACTATAACAGTGGGGCCTCGGGTTGGTATGGAAATCAAAAGTATCTTCTGCAGTGAGTGAAAGGAAATGCTCTGAGGAACAATCATGAATGAATTGCTGGGTTCTGGAGTCTTTAGAATGAGTCAAATTGATATGTGTGAAATATCAACCTTTCCTGGGGTTACTGTTCTGTTGTCCCCTCCTGGGTGACTGTTCTGAACTGTCCTTCTGTGAGTGACCTATCTACTCTCACACAACTGCAGCATTTCAATCATAATAGTTAAGCATTTGAAGACAAATCTCTTTTTAGTTTTCTTCAAAATGTGTTTAATAGCCCTCATTCCTCAAAATTGAGTGTTGTGCAAAAGACTAAAGACTTATTGCAGGACTGGAAGATGGTAAAAAATGCCTACTGTGCAAGTATAGGGTCTTGAGTTCAGATCCCCAACATCCAGGCAAAAGTTTGTTATATAGTGAATGTCTGTAACCACAGAGCTAGGGAGGTAGAGACAGGCAGATCCTGGAGGTTCAGTGGACAACCCATCTAGCCTTGGAATGGTGAACTCTGGATTTAGGGAGAGACACTAGCTCAAGACAAAAACAAAGAGAAAATAGGTGGAGCACACCTAGAGGAAGGCATCGGCCCTCCACATGTGCATGAACAGATGAGCTCATCTGAGATTATGGACATTTATATATAATAGGTGCGGCACACACACACACACACACACACACACACACACAGTCTAACTAGCAATATATCAGGATTTAAAAAAATAATATGGCAACAACTGATCAATAAAAAACTAGAAATGTTTCTTGCATGAGTTAATTTTCTTTTCCTAGTCAATGATTCCTTTGTGCTTCTCAGTACAGTGCTGTAACCTTATCCATAGAGTGTTCAATGGATTATACTTTAAACAGAAAGTGAAAAATCATAAACAATAAAGTTATAAAGTTGAAATACATACTCTTTAACTGAAGCCAAATTAATACTTTCTCTCTCCCCAACTTCCCCTCTTTTCTACTTTGTACTCTCCCTCTCCCTCTCCCTCTCCCTCTCCCTCTCCCTCTCCTCTCAGTCTTGGAGAAGTCTCACTGTATAGTTCAGGCTATACTGTAAGTTTTCCTTTTAGCTTGTCAACCAAAACTCCGTCTTCAAAAATGATAGTTATCCCTTAAGCCTTCATAAAATTCTATCATTAATCATTTATTTCTTTGAACAAAACTATCATCTCAATATCCTTTGTTGGGGTGGTAAGTGAACACTTGGCTTTATTGGTCATTCTTAGCTTATCAAAGCAAATTCACTCATCAGATCTTTTCAGAAGGATACTCAGTTAAGATAATGATACACCAAAGAAAGAGCATGACTCTAAGAATGAAATGTCTCAGTCTTCTCCCTGGGCTCTGAAGTCAAGACAGAAACAAAACTGCTAAGCTTGCTGGAAAACTGCCAAAATATAGTGTCCTCTGTGGGTAGTGAAGATTAGTCAAGGCCCTGATCTCAAGTGACATTTCCATTTATCTATCTGGTCCTTTCCCAAGTCCTGATCTGGCTACTACTCATATTGCACTTGATGACAAGACATGAATCGAATAAGACACTCTTTGACCAGGAGCTTGGCCCAATACTCACTTTTCTGAATTTCCCAGAGCTGTATACATAGGATATAAATAACGAAGATTCTGGACTTTATTATTGCACAAATGGATTATGAAACATTTTTAAGCTTCTGGAACATAACATTCATACTCAAGCATGTACAAAGACCTTTAGTCTTTCCTAGTAGAATCATGTATCAAATGTTTTTTTCAGAATGTGTTGGAACTTACTAGAACAAGATAACTCTGGGTAAGAGACTAATATCTTTTAAAATAAGTGTAAATATCAATCAGGAAGGAAACCAATTTGCAGACACAAAATTTTATTACTCACCAAATATAGCCTTGAGATAAACTAAAGAAAAGGAGGATGGAAAAGGCAAAAAGACTACTAGTGATTTTACTGTCATGTTAAGAAAAAAATAATACTTAAAAAATAAATAAAGGCCAGGGCTTTATACCATCATTTTTTCTATTGTGTTTCTAGGAAGCTGGTTGGTACTGTGCATCAGGGTTTATGTCTGCTGTCCATATTCTAAATACTAGTCTTACTTCACTAAGTAACTATCTATATCTTATAGATTTTAGGAGGAATTCACATTCCTCAAGATGACTACTGGAATAAGCATATTTAAAAGCAATTATTATCATAACTTAGCTCCCTTCTACAAACACTGGATTATCTCTTTTTGATATATAAGTTATTGAATGATAAAACAAAATTTTCTTATAGTTTTGAGTGAGAATGCCCCCATAGGTTCAGATATCTGAACAATTGTTCCCCTATAGTAGTACTATTTAAGGAAGTTTATAAAGCTCTGAGATCTTATAACTTTATCCAACTTCAAGGTTGCTCTCTCTTCTTGCTTACAGTTGAGGATAAAGGTCTCAGCTTCCTGTTCCTGCTGCCATGTCTACAACTTGCCCCACTATTATGATGAACTTTTATCCCAATGGAATCATGAGTCCAAATAAATTCTTCCTTTTATAAGCTGCACTGGTTATGGTATTTTATTACAGCATCAGGAAAGTAACTAATACACTACAGAAATTACTGTTGAATTAATAATACAGAGTAACAAACAAGTTAGTAAGCAATCTTCTGAGCCTCTAGAATAACTCCATTTCTTTTCTATACTAGAATGCTCGGATACTTCCTAGGTAAATTGCTTGTTATAATAGTCTCTGAGGCCTTCCACCAGGGCAGATAATCAGGTTGTCTGCTCCCCTGAAGGCCTCCCAGTCTGAAGGCCTCCCAGGAGATCTGCTGCAGGCAGGGCAACAGGTAAGGGACACTCCAAAACAACCCCAGACTCTGGGAACTCCAAGGAGTCCAGCAGACTCTGGACCCATTCCTTCTCTCAAGTCTCCATACCTCTCAACCCCCTGCTCGAATGCCACCCCCTTTCCAGCCTGCACCTTCCACAGGGGCAGATCATCAGCTTGTTTGCTCCTCTGAAGACTTCACAGTTTGGAAGCCTCCCAGGATGTATGGTACAGCCAGGGCCACAGGCCTCCCAGGAGACATGCAGCAACACAGGGGCACAGGATGCAGGCTCCAGACAGAGACACTCAGGCTAGATAACACCAGAGATAACCAGATGGCAAGAGGCAAGCACATAAGCAACAGAAGGCAATATATGTGGGCATCATCAGAACCCAGTTATCCCACCACAGCAAACTCTGACTACACCAACACACCTAGAAAACAAAATACTGACCTACAATCTAATCTCATGAAGATAAGAGAGTCCTTTAAGGGAGATATAAATAACTCACTGAAAGAAATACAGGAAAACACAGGTAAACAGGTAGAAGCCCTTAAAGATAAAACAAATAAATCCCTTAAATAAGTACAGGAAAACACAATCAAACAGGTAAAGGAATTGAACAAAAGGACCTAAAAGACCTAAAAATGGAAGAAGAAACAGTAAGGAAAACACAAATGAAGGTAACCCTGGAAATGGAAAACCTAGGAAAGGGGCCAGGAGCTACAATTGCAAGCATCAACAACAGAATACAAAAGATAGAAGAGAGAATCTCATGTATAGAAGATACCTTATAAGATACTGACACAATGGTCAAAGAAAATACAACACATAAAAAATTTCTAACCCCAAAATCCAAGTAGTTCAAGACAAAATGAAAAGACCAAATATAAGAATAATAGACATAGAAGAGAGCCAAGATTCCAAGCTCAAAGGACCCAAAAACACCTTCAACAAAATCGTAGAAGAAAACTTTCCCAACCTAAAGAAAGAGATGGCTGTAAATGTACAAGAAGCCTGTAGAATACCAAATAGATTGGATCAGAAAAGAAAATCCTCTCATCACATAATAATCAAAACACTAAATGCACAGAAAAAGAAAGAATATTAAAAGCTTTAAGTAAAAAAAGGCTAAGTAACATATGAAGGCAGACCTATCAGAATTACACCAGACTTCTTAACAGAGACCCTAAAAGCCAGAAGAGCATGGACAGAGGTCATTCAGATGCTAAGAGTACACAAATGCCAGCCCAGGCTACTATGCCCTGAAAAACTCTCAGTCATCATAGATGAAGAAACCTAAATATTCCATGACAAAACCAAATTTAAACAATATATATTTAGCTGCCCCCTGAATACCACACCCCTTCTGCCCCTACTGCCCTGTCCTTTCTGCTGGAGCAGACTGCTAGCTGGTCTGCTCCCATGTAGACACCATATCCTGAGCCATCCTAGAGGATCCGCTGTACTCAGAGTAGTTGACCCCATATCCTAAGCCATCCTAGAAGATTCTCTGCTCTCAGAACAACTGACACCACAGTCTGAGGCATCCCAGGAGATCTGCTGCACACAGGACAACTGAGCAACTGATCTCTAGCTTGCTCTCCTGAAGACACCATGAAGACATCACAGCTTGAAGGCATCCCAGGAGCTCCTCTGTACACAGGGCAACTGGGCAACAGACACCACAGTCTGAAGGCCTTCTGGGGGCTCTGTGGCATGCAGGGCAACTGACCCAATAGACTGAAAGCCTACCAGAAGTTCTGCTGCACACAGGGAAACAGAATCCACAGTCTGTAGGGCCCCTAGAGAACATCTTCACATAAGACAACATCTCGAGTGCTCCTCTGAAGACCTCCCAGGAAATCAACTGCAGCCAAGGCAACAGATCAGTAGCTTCTCTGCCCCTCTGAAGAGCCCCTAGTTGGAAGGCCCCCACAAGTGATCTGCTCCAGCAAGGGCTGCAGACCTACTGGGAGACCTGAAACAACCCAGGGACTTTTAAAAGAGGCAGACTCCAGAGTCATCCAGACCAGGAAATACTTGGGATAACCAGATAGTGAGAGGTAAGCACAAGACTAGAAGCAATAGAAACCAATATATGTGGGCATCTTCAGAACCTAGTTCTCTCACCACAGCAAGCCCTGAACACACCTACACACCTGAAAATCAGAAAGCTGACCTAAAATCCTATATCATGAAGATAATAGAGTCCTTTAAAGAGGCTATAGATAATTCACTGAAAGAAATACAGGAAAACACAGGCAAACAGGTAGAAGCCCTTAAAGAGAAAACAAATATATCCCTTAAAGAAATACAGGAAAACACAATAAAAAAGGCGAAGGAATTGAATAAAGCAGTCCAAGACCTAAAATTGGAAGTAGAAACAATAAAGAAAACACAAATGGAGGCAAACCTGGAAATGTAAAACCTAGGAAGGAGGTCAGGGATTACAGATGTAAGTATCACCAACAGAATATATGAGATAGAAGAAAGAATCTCAGGTGTAGAAGATACTGTAGAAGAGATTGACACATCTGTTAAAGAAAATTCAAAACATAAGAAACTCTTAATCCAAAGCATACAGGAAATACAGGACACAGTGAAAAGACCAAATCTAAGAATAATCAGAATAGCTGGTTCTCCTACCACCCCCAAGATGGTTTAAAGCAGTTCATCCCATTTCCCACCCCTCAGAAAGGATAGAGCATCAGGAAAAAAGTGCAGGTAAAAGGGAAGAGGGGAACAAAGGGCAAACAAGCTGAAGTGGCTGACCAGTAAACCACAGATCTGCCTGCAAATGGCAGAGATGGAGAGATGGAAAACCAGAGTCTAGCCTTTGAAGAAGAGAA
>JADRCD010194516.1:8815-22832 GCA_019843815.1 Montemys delectorum | reverse complement strand
AGAGAGAGAGAGAGAGAGAGAGAGAGAGAGAGAGAGAGAGAGAGAGAGAGAAGGAAAGAAGGAAGGAAAGGGAGAAAGGGAGGGAGGGAGGAAGGAAGAGAGGGAGGGAGGGAGGAAAGGGAGGAGAGGAGGAGGGAGGAGGCTGACCCTCAGCTTCCCAGCACTGCTGGTCATGAACGGGCTTGACAAGAGGGTTCTCCACCCTGCAGGCATCTGTGGGAATCGGTGTGCAATGCTGGCACTTCTGTTTATCCTGGAAGTCCTGAGGGAAAAAACGAGGAGTGAGGACTCTCAGAGAGACTTCAACTTTGAGCTACGAAGGTGTCAATACTGCCCAGGTGTGATGGCGCCTGCTTTGAGTTTAAGGCCAGCCTGGACCCTGCCTCAACAAAAACCTTGAGTTCTTGGTAAAGGACACAGACTGTCGCAAACATGGTGTTGGACAAAGAGACCAGAAGGAGGAGAACAAGTGAAATGTGAGTTTATCTAAGGAAGACTGGGAATCAGTTCCCTCTGGCCACAAGGGTTACATAGAGAGAGAGTGCAGGGGGTTGGTAACTCAATTCATCCTTTCTCCCTGCACCCTCAACCCCCTCCTTCCTCATGGGGAACAGGGTGTCATGGAGTTCAGGCAGGCCTTGAATTCACAGTGTATCAGAGGAAAACCTTGAACTTCTGATTTTTTGCCCCACCTCTCAGGTGCGCTAGGGTTAGAAAACTGCACACCACCACTCCCATATGCAGTGTTGGGCTTAAACCCAGGCCTCATGCAGGCTAGGCAAGAACTCTACCCACTGAGCTACACTCCCAGCCCCCGATGATGATGATGATGATGGTGATGATGGTGATGATGATGATGTCATTGTTTATTTTTTGGAATGTTTTCTCTGTGAAGCCCTGGCTGTTCTGGAACTCTCTGTGTAGACTAGTCTGACCTCAAACTCAGAAAAGTATGTTTTATATTTTCCTCTCCTTCCCTCTCTTCCTCCCCTCCTGTCCCTCTCCCCTTTCTGTGTGTGTAAGTGTATGTACATTTGCCTGTGGGGACCTGATTTCTCTCCCCTTCCCTTCTCCTTCCTTTTTTAAAAAATAACTAATTAATAAAATATTAATAATTTTAATTTAATTAAAAACATGTATACCCCACATGTGTGCAGGTGCCTGTGGAGGCCAGGAGTGTCAGATCCACTGGGACTGCACTTACAGACAGTCGTGAACCGTATTGTGAGTGCTGGAAACTGAACCCAGGTCCTCCGAAAAAGCAGGTCCTCTTTACCAAGGAGCTATCTGTCCAGGCCTCCTCTTTTCTTCTTTTAAACTTTGTTGCCAGGTGTAGTAGTCATGCTTTCAATTCCAGTACTCAGGCAGGTGGATCTCTGTGAATTCCAGGCCAGCTAGCCAAGGCTCCATAGTGAGACCTTGTCTCAAAAAAAAAAAAGGAGAAAGCCAGGTGGTGGTGGCGCACGCCTTTAATCCCAGCACTTGGGAGGCAGAGGCAGGCGGATTTCTGAGTTCAAGGCCAGCCTGGTCTACAGAGTGAGCTCCAGGACAGCCAGGGCTATTCAGAGAAACGCTGTCTCGAAAAACCAAAAAAAAAAAAAAAAAAGAGAGAGAGAGAGAGAGAGAGAGAGAGAAAGAAAAAAATCCTAAAGAAGCAACTTAAATTGTATTGTGCTGGAGATCAACCCCAGGGCCTTGTGCACGCCACGTAGTACTAGACTGTCAGTCCCAGGGTTGTTGTGGTGATGGTAGTGGTGGTGGTGGTGGGGGTGGTGGGGGTGGTGGCGGCAGGTGGCTAGATTACATGCCAGGATGTTAATCTACTAGTTTATTAACTCCCACAGCAGGTTCTAACCCATGCTCCTGCCTGTAGCACCTTCAGTAGCGATTTTCTGACGACAAGGTATTGAGTACCCCACAGTAAAGTGATCAACTTAAAAAAATCTGTGTTGGGGAGTCTGGCCCACCTGCCCCAGAGAAGCTGTGAGAGACCTTGAGGCTGCTGCTCCTGAGAACACTGGAGCCTTGCTTCCTTCCATCCACAAGCCTGGGCAGCCTGGGCTTCAGCAACGCTGCCTAAATGAAGTGAGCATCCCAACTCCTCTTTGCTATTCTCTGAGTCTGTTCTCCTTGAGTTCATGTTGAAGTCATAGCCAGCTGTGGGAAGGTGTCAGGAGGTGGTCAGAATGGCAGGGCCTTGTGAGTGGGACTAATGCCCTTATAATAAAAGTTCCCGGGCCAGCAAGATGGCTCACTGGTTAGGGACCCCTGCCACAGGCATGGCGCTCTGCGTGCACTCCCCAGGACCCCAGCTCACAAGTTGTCCTCTTACCTGAGTGTGTATCACAGATTAAGCCAACAAATTTGAGAGCAAGCAAGCTCCCGTGCTTCTTATATCACATGAGGACACAAACAGAGCACCTATGAGACTGGATGATTACTAACTTGTGATCATGGGTCACCACCCTCCAGGATTTGTTGTGAAAGCTATTATTGTTACAACAGCCTACATGGACTGAAATAATCCCCCGGGGTGACAAATGTGTATAAGAAAAATCACAGTTTTGAGGAGAAGAAAATAGAAGTAATATATTTACTCTTTCATAATGTATCTGTGGTGGTTTGAATACGCTTGGCCCAGGGAGTGGCACTATTAGGTGGTGTGGTCTTGCTGGAGGAAGTGTGTCACTGTGGGGGTGGGCTTTGAGACGCTCCTCTTAGCTGCCAGTCTCTCTTGGTTGCTTTCTGAACAACATGTAGAACTCTCAGCTGCTCTAGCACTGTGCCTCCCTAGACACCACCATGCTTCCTGTCATGATGATAATGGACTGAACCTCGAAACCCATAAGCAGCCCCAATTAAATGTCTTCCTTTATCAGAGCTGCCTTTGACTATGGTGTCTTTTCACAGCCATCGAAACCCAAACGAATACAGTATCTAATATTTCATAAGTGCAGATCAAACTAATGAATGATTCCATCCTGGACAAAGACATAGGGAGTAAGATATAAAGACATAACAGGAAATGGCTAATCCATTCTATGGGACAAAGGTGCCAGCCACAATAGGATGGCACTGACCCTAGCTGTGAGATCTGCAGTGGTCCACACTGCCTGCCTCCCCAAGCCCTCCTCCTGCAGTGGTCCACACTGCCTGCCTCCCCCACCTTTCCTCCTGCAGTGGTCCACACTGCCTGCTGCCTATCTCTCCCCACCCCTCCTCCTGATCTTTGCTTGGGTCCCCTTTTGTCCTCTCTGTCCACACAAGGAGATTCAATACCTAATAATGTTCCTGAGGAGAGTGGTTCTCAACCTTCCCAAGGCTGCCACCCTTTAATATATTTCCTTATGTTGTGGTGACCCCTAACTATAAAACTGTTTTAGTTGTTATTTTGTAACCATAATTTGCTTCTGTTATGAATCATAATGCAAACACCTGTGTTTTCCGATGGTCTCAGGCAACTCACTCCACAAGGGGTCACGACCCCAGGTTGAGAACTGCTGCTCTGCGCTTCTCTGGTCTATGGTTATTCTGAATCATCACTAGTCTATATCATATCATCAAACTTTTGGAGGGCGGTCTGGGGGTGTAGTTCACAGGCACAGCACTTGCCTAGCACACACAAGGCCTGTAACTAAAACAAGACAAAGCACGGAATCTCCCCCTGCTCCTCCTCCACCACCACGCCCAGCAACAATTCTTTTAAAATTCTTTTTCTCTTTACATACGTTTTAAAAGATTTCTATTAGTGTGTGTCTGCATGAGTTTATGTGCATCATGTATATGCAGTCCAAAGCGGCCAGAAGAGAGTGTCAGACTCCCCTCCGGACCTGCAGTTAACACTCGGCTGTGAGTCCGGTGATGTGGGTGCTAGGAACGGACCCTGGGTCCTCTGCAAGAATACCAAGTGCTCTTAACTGCTGAACCATCTCTCTGGTCCAGAATCTTAAACAAGATATGCTTAACCACACTCCACCC
Source organism: Montemys delectorum (assembly GCA_019843815.1). Taxonomy (NCBI): domain Eukaryota; kingdom Metazoa; phylum Chordata; class Mammalia; order Rodentia; family Muridae; genus Montemys; species Montemys delectorum. The sequence continues at coordinate 18,854 of JADRCD010194516.1, read as the reverse complement.
AGTTCCCAAGAGTTTTTTCCAGTTTTTTCCAGCCTATTTGGTGCCTCTGGTCGGTGCTGAGCTCCTTTTGTTGAGGACAGCAGTCATGCTCGGGTTAGAACATCACGGACTTCGAGCGGCTCTTTCCAATTGCTTTCACTTCTCATCATTCTCCTCTGCATCTTTTGTGTCTCCTCCGTGATGCTAACTGGTTCTTACCCTTGACTTGTTTTCTGATTTATTAGACCAGTAATTAGTGTTTGGGGTTTCCTCTTAGCTCTGTAACCCCCTTTTCTCATTTCTGAGAGGTTTTATTTGTTTGAGATAGCGTCTCTAGAACCCCAGGCTGTTCCCAAGCTCACTCCCTAGCAAAGGATGACCCCGAGTACCATCCCCCTGCCTCTGCTTCCCAAATGCTGAGATTAGAGCCTGTACCACCACACCTGGCCTTTGGCCTTGGGAGGGAATTGGCTAGATGAAATGTCAAGGGTGGGCCCTAGAATGAGACTGATGTCTCTCTAAAAAGAGGAGAGGAGGGGAAGGGCAGGGAGATGGCTCAGTGGATAAAACTGCTTTGCTGTGAAAGTAAGAGGACATGAGTTCAAATTCCCAGCACCCATGCAGTCAGACAAGCTCTGTAACCCCAGTGCTGGGAGGAGTAGGCAGAGACAGGCAGATCATGCAAGATTTAGGTTCAGTGAGTAAGCCTAGATTGAAATTTTAAAAGTAGAGCTGGAGAGATGGCTCAGTGGTTAAGAGCACTGACTGATCTTCCAGAGGTCCTGAGTTCAATTCCCAACAACCACATGGTGGTTCACAACCATCTGTAATGGGGTCCGATGGCCTCTTCTGGTGTGTCTGAAGACAGCTACAGTGTACTCACATAAATAAAATTAATCTTTTAAAAAAAACTTTTTAAATGTGGAAACCAATAGAGAAAGAATGTTGTCCTTTATCTGCCTATGCACTGCACACACATGTGGACATACATGAACACATATACACGCAAAAGAAGGCGGTATAGAGGTCAGAGGGCAGATCTTCTTGCAAGATGTGGGTTCTAGGGATCAAACTCAGGTCATTAGACTTGAAGAGGCAGGGGCTGGGGGACAACCTAGAGGTTAAGGGCACCTGCTCCTCTTGCAGAGGACCCAGGTTTGGTTTCCAGTGTCCATGTCAGGTGCCTCACAGCCACCTGTAACTCTAGCTCCAGTGGGCCCCACACCCTCTCCTGGCCTTCACAGGTATGAGCACATGTGCCATATACCTCCACACAGAGCAAAGCAGAAACAAATCTTTAAAGCAAATGGATATATTTAACAACAGCATAGTGTTATTCATCCGACATTTATCTATTGATTGAGCCTATTACTTTTTTTTTTTTTTAGTATGCGGTCAAATATACACCAATATATTAGGATTTTTTTGGAGGGGGTAGATACAAAGAAGAGGAAGAGAGACCTGAATTTGAGAACTGATACTCTCTTGCTATGTAATGACTTCAACTATGTTCTGACACAGTGAGCAGACCATTAATTCAGAAACCAGCACCATGACTTCGGACTTCCTTTGCCTCCATAACTATGTGAAATAGATATCAAGAGACAGATATTTATTTAGCCTGTTATAGTAGCAAAAAAAAAAAAAATGGGTAAAGATGCCCTCCTCTTAGAATCAGTTCCTTCCTTGTTGGGAACCTTTGAAATTGTGGAGTGTCCTGGGTCTCATTCCATTGGGTCCCTCCCTTCGGTGTCCATCAGTTCTTGTTCGGGCTCTGTGCAGTAACGTAAGGGGAGTGTCCCAGCCTGAGGGCTTCAGTTTTCTCTTTTGTGGCCAACTCTGTCTGATAGATGTACTGACCCAGGCAAGACCTTGCTGTGGGCTCCAGCTTCTCTGGGGAGAAGTAGAAGGCTGAAAGGGAAGGGTCATGGGCACTCCCTCAGGGCAAATCCCTCAGAGACTAGAACTCTAACCTCTAACTTTCCAAGTATTCCTGGAAAATATGGGCTGCACCCCATATTTACCCCCTAAATCATTGTAACATGTGACTGACTTAAACTGGATCAAGGTCAAGTGCAGAGAGAAAACTCTTCAGTCAACTGTGGCCTGAAAGATGACAACGGTCCCCTGAGATCCTGTTACCTGGTGACACCCTCTGTATCTTGGTTAGTGTAAGTGCAATTTGTGATGTCCATGCAATGATGAAATCGCCTAAGAACAGGTTTCTCTGAACTCAGCCCCATCACTAGGCAACATGTGATCACTTTTGCAGGAAAAGTTTTTGTCCCCAGTTCCCTGTGCTTGTTACATCTCCTAACACGTCTAAAGTCTAAATCGATACCTGGCTGTCAACATCTTATTAAGTGTTGTTTATCACCCTCCAGATGGTCTCAGGCACCATGAGCTTTAAGTCTAGGGACATCCATTCCTGAGGTGTGACTGTCCAAGTAGTACAAGGAGACCCTGAGAGCTGTTTGTCACATGGACTACGGTGGTATTTGTTCTCTCTTGTTTCTACAGTAGCCTGTGGGACACAAGAGACTCTCAGAGCCAAGCAGGCTGCAGCAGCAGTGGACAACAGACCAGAGACTTCAGGGCTAGGAAGAACGTGGCTGGAGACCACAGAAGTACGATCAGCTACTCACTCACTACTCCAGGTCCAATGGATGTGCCAGTGGGTGGGATGGTTTGAATGTGAAATGTTTCCCCACAGGCTCTCCTGTTAACAGCGGGCCCCTGCTGGTGCTGCTGCTTAGGTGTGGAACCTCAATATGGAAGGAGCGAGGAAGAGGGGTCATAGAGAGGAGGCCTTGAGGTTTTATGAACTAGTTCCACTTTCTGACTATACACTTTGTTTCCTCATGGAGAAGCCTCAAGCTCCTGATGCTACTCCTCCAAGTGAAATTTATCCCCTCAAACTACAAGCCCCAAGAAGCACCTCCTCTTTTGCTTCTTGTCAAGCTTTTGGCCACAGCAATGATACAAAGTAACTATTACAGAAAGCCTTCACCCTAGTATTGCTTGGTCTACGGGAGTCTGGGAAGCTCTGCTCTAGAAACCATTACCAGGATCCTCCTTCACCTGGCAGCCAGTCTGCACAGAGATTCTTGTGGGTTCTGTTCTCTCCGGGCAAGAGTCCTAAGTACCTAGACTGGCCTTGAACTGGGGATGTAGCCAAGAATACCCTGGGATTTCTGATCCTTGACCTTCCACCTCCTGAGTATGGTATTGCAGGTGGTTTGTGGCTTCCGGGAATTGAACCCAGGGCTTTGTGCACATCAGACAAACACTATGAGCTGCGCCACATCCTCAGCCCTTACACAGAATCTTTGAAAAACAATCTGTACATACCTTTCTGTACTCTATCCTTGGATAAAATGAGCTACAAAACAAGTCCCTAACTTCATAAAGTGAGCCTGTTTTTAAAAGGAAGATGGGAAAAATCAAAATTTCTGGTAGGTGAAGGACAAGAAAACATCAAGCTATTAGAAACCCAGCAAGAGATGGTAGCAACTACTGAACAGTGTGTGTTCCCAGGACCTTAATGGCCAAAGCTTCACTGAAGGTGGCAGCATCCCCACCCCTACCCCCTCCACTGGGGAGACAGCACAGTGACACAGACATAAATCAATCCTGGCTGGAGCTAAAAACAACTTCACCATGCTGAGAAGATCAAACTGATCCAAACGAACAAAGAAAACAAAGCACTGTCCATAGAAGACCCATTTTAATAGAGACCTTTCAAAGCCAGCCCAGCTGTACAGTGGATCAGGAGCAGTTCTGGTGGGACATCACAGGGCAAGTGTGTGGTCCCTTCCAATCCACCCAGGCCCTCAAGCCACCTTCTCTAGAAGTATAATGAATTCTGTTGCAGGATGCATGGCCTGAGGCAAGTGGATCCCCAACAGATTAGAGTCTTTCTGCACCTCTTATTTCCATGTCTCCCTGACCCAGCCCTCTCTCACTATGTCTTTATACAGTATATTAACCACACCATGGGACACTGAACTTGTACAGCAATTCTGAGTCACTTTATTGTAAAACTGAGGCTTATGGTAAATCTAGAGTTTGACTTTGTGTATGTGTAGTTGTTTGGTTGGTTTGTTTTGTTTTGTTTTTTTGAGACAGGGTCTTATGTAGCAGAGGCTGCCTTTGAACTCCTGATCCTCTTGCCTCCATTTTCCAAGTACTGGGATTATAGGCATGCACCATGCACACTCACCCAGACATAAATTTGGCTAGGAAAGACAGAAGAGCACACGGGCAAGTGAAGGAATGAATTCCTAGGACATCAAGGGCAGGAATGCAGGGCAGCTGGCAGGACGCGTGCAAGCAAAGCTGCTAGAACGCAGGCGGTTCCATGGAAGTTCTCCAAATGCTTCCCTCAGCCTTGCGGAGAGAGTGCTTTTGTCTTGGCCTACACTTCTAGATGAGGCAGCCCCAAATCACTGTCTCGCTAACTGTTCACCAGCCTCTTCTTTGTACAGGACTCACAGAGGTTCAGACCCAGCCAGGTTCCCTCGGGCAGCCACACGCCCCTGGCCAACAGGATCAGCCTCTCCCTGTCCTCTGGAGAGCCTCCACAGCAACATGTCTTCCCCAACCTCAAGTGAGGAAAGGGCATTAAAATCACCCCCTTCAGCTGGCAGAAACACAGAGACTCCCTTCCACTTTGTGGAGGGTCTTCCTATCTGTGTTCCTGTTGTATGTTTCCTGACCCCTAATAAAGATCTTCCTTCAACTGCTAAAAGGAAGGAAGAGGAGGAGGAGGAAAAGGAGGAAGAAGGGGAGTAGGAAGAAAAGGAGGAAGAAGGAGAGGAGGAAGAGGACAATGACAATGATGTGTGGCAGGGGAGGACAATCATGAGGAGGAGGAGAATGACAAGGATGATGACAACAGAGTAGGCACAATCAAGTGGACCCAAAGCCCAGCCCTCCCTTTCTGTTCCCCTGGATCTTCTGGGAAGTAGGCAGCAGTAACTGGGCCACACAGTCACCATATAAAAAACCTGTACTTTTTCCACAAAAGTGTACAAATGATTATCTGAAAATACCATTATCAGACAACTGACTTATAAAAATGATATGATGGAGCATGCTCACACACTCACACATGCGAAATAACATTCTGTGTCTGATGCAGTATATATGTGTGTGTGTTTGTGTATATTTGCACATATATAGAGTCATTTAATAGAGAAGGCAGACTTTGTTTTGTTTTGGTTTTGGTTTGTTTTTCGAGACAGGGTTTCTCTGTGTAGCCCTGGCTGTCCTAAAACTCACTCTGTAGACCAGGCTGGCCTTGAACTCAGAAATCCTCCTGCCTCTGCCTCCCAAGTGCTGGCATTAAAGGCGTGCGCCCCACCACTGCCCGTCTTAGAAGGCAGATTTTGATAAAAGGCCAAAGTTCAAGCTAAAGAGAAGGGCTAGCAGATAGCTCAGTGGTTAAGAGCATATACTTCTCTTACAGAGGACCTGAGTTCAGTTCCCAGCACTCACATCAGGTGGCTCACAGGGAAATGTGACACTTCCTGCTCAAGTACTGTCCACACACATATACCATATACTATAAACCTGTCTTTTATTCCCCTGAAGTAATTGTCTCCAAGGCTTATTGCTTCTTTCTGCTAACTTAGGTCTAATCCTGAAAGCTTCTAGCCATACAATCTTACCTAGGCCTAAAATATTTTCAGCCTCTGAGACTCTGAATAACTGCATCCTTTCTAGTTCTGAATTCTGGTTCAACTTGACTATTCTGGCTCAAACTGCTCTCCAAGCTGACTGATTCAAACTGGCTTCTCTATTGGCCTCTGACTTTTTGCTCTGCTTGACCGCAAACTAACTTTAGTAATATGTTCTAATCTAGCTTCTTCTCATTCTCTGGCTCATCTGTCTTCACCTGTACCTAGCTTGCTCTCTCCGCAGCCTATCTCTGTACAACTGTCCTGGTAAATCAGGACTGCCTCCTCTCTTTGCACTGTCCCTCTTCTCATGAGAGTTGGGTGTATCCTACTTTGTCAAATCTTTCTCTGATTCATTGCTTTGTCTGCCACTCAACTAGACATCACTTTCAAACATGGGTGCTTCCTTTTACAAACTAACTTTACCTTCATTGTTTGGGATTAAAGGTGTGTACTAAGGCTGAGCCACATCACAACTAGAAACAGGCTTTTCTCAGTAAACAACACAATTTACACAGTTCACACTGTGATCAAATATTCTGTAATATACAGACACAAACATATACACACATAATTAAAATACATCTTTAAAAGATTTAGGAGGGACTGAACAATATGATGCTGAATCAAAGTACCAATGAACAGCATTCTGGGGAACATTTTGAAAGAGGAATTATTTTTGGGTCAACTTAGCTGCTGTCTCTAAAATAACCTCAGTTAATATCTTTTGGCACAAAAGATAAATGCTCAAAGCAATGCGAGTGTCTGTGCTGAAGAGTAAGGAATTAACCCTTCTGAAGTGAGTGCTCAATAGGATCATGCCCAAGAACTCCGGTGGGAGGCTGACAGGCTGGAGGAATCTAGACGAGTCACCTGTGAGTGAAGGCTGCCAACTGGGAATGGGCTCGGAGTTTTATCTCAAATGGAAAAAGATGAGGTCGGCAGGAGAGCCATTGGTGCAATTGGGTTTGGTCACTATGGACTCTCAGACACATGGCCTACCTATGCAACAGACAGCTGAGAACCCCACTGGACAGGTTCTCACTGAGAGCCTGCCTTACACAAGTGCTTGCAGGATTGCCTCCGTAGGGTGGGATATCCTCACCCCAGGCGGTGCAGGAGAGAGGAGACCCAGGCTTACCCCTGTCTCCCCGTACGGTGCTCCCCTTTTCCCATCACTGGACACAGGGGTGCTCGCTCTGCCTGTGCCCCGGGCTGACTCATTCCCTTCCAGACATGTGCACTTATAAATGTGACCTATTTGGAAAAGGGTCTTTGAAGATGTAATCAAATTAAAATGAAGTCATACTTAATTGGGGTAAGCCCTAATGTAATAAGATTTAAAGTCCTATTTTTGGATAGGGTCTCACATATCCCAGGCTAGCTTGTTATATAATTGAAGATGGTCTTGAGCGTTTTACTCGCGCTAGGCAAGCACTCCACCAACTGTGCTATATCCTTACACACTATTATGCTGGGCTTTTTTGGTTGTCACTCTTGAGGCTGACCTGGAACTCACTATATAGCTCAGGCTAGCCTTACAGTCTCAGAAATCCTCTCATTTCAGTTTCTTAGCTAAGTGTTGGGATTACAAGAGTAAGTTACCACACTGGCTGACTGAGGTCCTTATAGGAAGAGAAGATGGAGTTAGAAACAGGCAGTGGGAAGGTACTGCAGGGATACAGGTGAGCGTGGTGATGGTGGAGGCAAAGCCTTGGCTTTGCCTACCAGCATGAAGGGAAGGAAAAAAGGAAGGAAGGAAGGAAGGAAGGAAGGAAGGAAGGAAGGAAGGGAGGGAGGGAGGGAGGGAGGAGGGAAGAAAAGAGGGAGGGAAAGGGGAGGGCGAGGGGGAGAAAGGAGGAAAAGAAAAGCAAGGAGGAGGCAGAGGCAGGCTCTGAGTTCGAGGCCATCCTGGTCTACATAGTGAGTTCCAGGACAGCCAGGGCTACATAGAGAAAGCCTATCTCAAAAAACAAAACAAAACCAAAACAGAAAGAAGAAAGAAAGAAAGAAAGAAAGAAAGAAAGAAAGAAAGAAAGAAAGAAAGAGAAAGAAAGAAGGAAAGGAAAGGGGAGGCAGGCAGATCTAATTTAATAAGCATCATTGAATAAATACTTCAAAAGAGGAAGTGGTTAGCCCTCCCCTCAGCCCTGTGATCTGTGATCTCTTTGTTTCTCTCTTGTTCTTACCATGTTACAATGAAGTCTCACACTTGGTTAATTCAGTCAGTTATAACTATACCAGTTATACCAGTTCTTAACAAAGCAACAACATATGTGTTGGTCCTGGGGAAAGAAAAAGGCAGGGGCCCCGGCCTCTGATGACCCCAGCTCACATGAGGGAAGGAGTAAAGTGTAGGAAATGAGATGTAAATACAGGGAACAGGAAGTGCTTGTAAAGTCCCTAAGACCTCCTGAATGAAGGAAGAAGATCCCAGCAAAACCTGTCAACCGGGCCCAGGCAGGAACGCCAATGTCCGTGTGCATGCGTGACATGTCACGTGTGGTGACACGTCAGAGGACATGGGGTCAGAGGTCAGAGGACAAGTGGTGGGAAGTGAAGTTTCTCCTTCCACTGTGTAGGTCCCAGGGATAGAACTCGGACTGTCAGGGTGGGTGGCAAGCACCTTTACCTGCTGAGCCATCTTGCCATCTGAACAGCCATGTCTTATAGAGGCCGAGTAGGATCCCTATCTACCGAGAGCAGATTCTACTGCTGCCCGGGGATTACATTCCTTGAGGGGAGGAGGTCCCAGGCTCACCAACCTCTAATTCCGTTAGAAGAAATGGAAAACTCTTTACATTTTGTGTTTGTGGATTTTATCAAGTTAGTTAAATTCTACACTGGGTTCCTAAAAATAAAGCTAAACATCTCGTTGCAATAGAACTAAGTAATTCCACTCGAGCTATGTTCCAAAAGGACAGATTTATAATATTTGTGCCATTATCCCCTATAGCACTATTCATATAACTAAAAGGTGAAAACAACCACAAGTGCCATGCCCACTGACACATGAATGGGTAAAAATGTGGTATAACCAAGACTGGAGAGATGGCTCAGTAGTTAAGAGTACTGGCTGCTCTTCCAGAGGAGCCATGGCTGACTCCCAGTACCTACACGACCACTCAACCATCTCTAAGTCCATTTCCAGAGGATATGACATCTCCTTCTGGCTTCCAGGGTAATGCACACACATGGTACACGGACATACATGCAGGCAAAATACTCACACACATAAAAACAAGTCCATATTTCTAAGAATGTAGTCTAGCTAAACAGCCTTCACCCATCAAGAAGTACAGCACCGAAAATGGTCACAATGCGAACCCATGCAACACTGTGTTAAGTGAAATGAGCCAATGCAAAAAAGTATGAATACTGGAGTTCTGGACTGACATTAAATTTGTCGAATGGGCAAGTTCACAGAGAAGTCATCAGAAGGGGATCATGAGAGGAAAAGGATGATTCTTAAGGCAACTGGGAAACAGAAAGGGTCACAGAGAACACATACAGGAGAACAGAAGGGTCACAGAGAACACATACAGGAGAACAGAAGATGGGGAAAGACAGGGAGCCACCTGGTTGGGAGGGGACACATCAGAGCAGAACAACTTCCTATGTGGATGAAGATGCTATGATGAGACCCATTACTCTGAATGCTAACCTGAAAAAAAAAAAAAAACATAACAATAATACAGTTACCAGGGCAGGGGCTGGGTGGGGTCAAGGGATGAGAAGTCACTGCTTTACCATACAGGTTGTTCACTTTCATTGAACTATTGTCTGACTTTTCCTGGAAAGCCTACCAAGAAATGACTCTACCAAGCTGACCATGGTGGGTTACCCTGGGTGATTTGGGATGGGAGTCTCATCCTCACCCCAGGCCATCCCTAACAACTGCCTACTAAACCATGTCCTCAGGGAGGGACGGGAAGCACAGCGCCTCCTGAGCCCCACCCTCCTTCCACAGCATGATGGTGGTGGGGTTAAACCTCCATTCCGCCATTTTGTAAGACTGTCCCTGGTGAGACAAATGAACGTACTTCAAGATGCTTCACATTTAGTGCCCAAGTTACCCAGCTGCAGTGAATTCTGGATAAGGATGTCTGGGCTTCACAACATCGTTTAACATGTTTATGGTAAGAAGGTCATCTATCTATGGGGTGGGTTTGGAATTAGCTACAGTCTGGAGACAAGGATGCATCAAGAGTTTTGACTTTGGTACAGAACACAGCACCATTCCATCCACCGGGCTCTTCTCAAGGGAGACAGAATCTTCAGGACACCCAGCTCTCCTGTGTTACCTTTTCTTTCTCGCCTCCTTCCTCTCTCTCTCTCTCTCTCTCTCTCTCTCTCTCTCTCTCTCTCTCTCTTACAAC
>JADRCD010194515.1:0-17538 GCA_019843815.1 Montemys delectorum | reverse complement strand
TAGGGTTAAAAGTCTGACTTGGGCTGGGGAGATGGATCAGTGGTTAAGAGCACTGATCGCTCTTCCGTAGGACCTTGGTTCAATTCATAGCACCCACATGGCAGCTCACAGTGTCCACCTGCAGGAGACCTGATGCCTTCATCTGGATTTCGCAGGCACTGCATGTGTATGATGCACACATACATGCAGGAAAAACATGTGAAACATGTCTTAACTCTGGTTGACAAACCATCTGGAAGCCTGTCTTCCTCAGCCAGCATTGGTACCAGGAGAATCTGGATCTGCGTTTTTGCCCTGGACCCTTTCCTTTATGCCAGTCAAACCTGGAAGCTCAACCCTGGTCATCTTGAGCACACTAGTCTGTTATGAAGAGACTCCACAACCAGGGCAGCTCAAAGAGAGCATCTAATAGGGACTTTGCTTACAATGTGAAGACTAGTCCATTTTACCAGAGATCACTGCAGCACACAGGGAGTCAGGGTGCTAGAGAAGCCGCTGAGAGCTCTACGCTGATCCACATGCAGACACTGGACATTAATAAAACAAGTAACACAGCTCAGCGTAGACACAGCCAATCCTTTCCCCATCAACTGGGGACTAAACACGCAAGCATGAGCCTATTAGGGTAAAATCACATGCAGGCCAGTTTCCCGCCTGTAATTACAACTCCTGGGAGATGGAGACAGGCCCACACCCTTGGTATGCTAATAGCCAGTTTGGGCTGACAGCCTGCAGTTCCCATTGTAGCTGGCGTTCGCATTGTATTCGTTACAACTTCTCCCATCTAATGTACGGTAAGTAAACTCTCAGGTCTAGCAGGGTCACTTAAGACTTAAGGAGTCTGTGAATGGTGGCCACAGGAGTTAAAACTTTTTATTGACTCTGTGAGGTTCACATCAAGTACTCGGTTCCACTCATCCCCTGGTTCCCTTATACCACTCCCTCTCCCCAATAAAAACTACACAAACAAAAAAATAAATAAAACTGAAGGAATAAAATGAAAAGGAATAACTAAAGCATGAGACCTGTGTTGGATAGGTAGGAGAATTATAAGCCTCATAACAACGTAAGCCGGCCACATAGGCCTAAGAATAAGCAAACAAGATGTTAGCTATCATAAGAGCTGGCAGGTCAGGAAGACATAAAAATTCAGGAAGACATAAAAATCATAGATATGGAGGAGGAACAAGTCTGGGCCTGCAAGATGTGTCCTTGGGCAGGCTCTGAATTATGGATCATATGGTTCCTTAGATATGGTCCGAGGCCAGCAGAAAAAAACTGCTGACTTGGGACTATACCACCCACTGCTTCTGGGAATTACCCGCCCTGGACCACTCTTCCCGCCTCATACCACATTTATTTTTTAAAAGTAGTCAATTATGTACTGCTATGTTAATTCCTTTGTTCCCCTAGATCTTCTTCCTATAAAAACCCCAAACCCCTGAGCCTCGAGGTGGATCCCTCTGTCTCCTGCGTGAGATATGGGTCCACCTGGAGCTCCGATATCAAACTACCTCGTGTGTTTACATCAAGATGGTCTCTCGTGTTTCCTTGGGTGCACGTTCTCCTGGGACTTGAGTGAGGGTCTCCCTATGGGGGGGGGTCTTTCATTTGGGGGCTCGTCTGGGATCTCGTGACACCCAGGAGTCTCGAAGACCACTTGGAGGTATGTCTGTGTGAGTGTGTGAGCATGTGGCATGCTTGAAGTTTGACACTGCTAAGTTGTGTTTTGGTTTCAGTTTATGGGCCCAGCGGCTGTAAAACAAAAGCTGCACCTCTGGATGTAGATCCCAGAGTGTCAGGAATCCTAGATGCAGATCCTGGAGTGTCAGGAACCCTAGATGCAGTTCCTGGGGTCGAGTATCAGGACTCTGGATGCAGATCCCGGAGCCCTGTCTGTCTCTCTGTGATTTGGCTTTGATTTTGCTGTTTTAGGTGTTGGTGGTAGAGGCACCCTTCTTTGTCTGTCTGTACTTGGCTCCTGATGTGTACAGGGGAATCAGTTCTTCTCGGTGGTGAAGTGGCAGGCACAGCTGAGCAACTCTGTGAATTGTCTTTGATTATCTGTGTACCTGATATTTGTTACTGGGCCCAGTTGTCTTTCTCTGTGTTCATGGACCTGGCAAGGTCGAGCTATCTGTGTGGTAATTGTTTTATTCTGTGTTTCTTGGTATCAGTCCCCTATATTGTTGTCTGGGAGGATTTAGTTCCGTCGCCTCCTTCGTGGGTTCGTCCTTTCATTTCGTTTAACTTTTAGATCCAGACCTGTTGAATTTGTGCTGTGAGAACTGAGAGGAAAAGTCTCCCTCCTATTCTCCTACTCTGCTCCCAGGGAGGGGCAGATGCTGCCCGAGAGCCCACAGCACTTCGGCTCCTCCCGTGCAAGCTCCGCAGGGCGCAAGGTCAAATGCAGCCGGAGAGCGAGGCCATCAATTACAGAATAAGTGGGCAGAGACCCCTGAACAACCAAGTAGGTTTTTACCAAATAGATTAATTGGGTTAAAATATTGTCTTTATTATCTGGTTCAAAAAAAGTTATTGAATTGGTATCTTATAAATTGTGGTTTTGTTATTGTGTAAATATAATTGGATATTGCAGCCTTGGAAGTTATGCTTCGTTTACCATGTGGTAAGAGCTGTTTAAATGTATGATTGTTGTACTGTGTTACATGTTGAAGAAAAAAAAATGATTAAAACTTTGATCTAGTTTAAGTTGTTTGAAGGCAGTCTTAATTTACACAGCAGAACTGATAAGCCACACAGCTGTGCTGTGTCTAGAAGTTAAGCACATCTACAGAAAGCCCTGATAGAGGCTGAGTGTCTGCATGAGCTGCTCTTAAAGGGGACAGCAGCTTTTTTTGCTTGTAATCTTGGTAACAGAAAATTAGCTTAAAATTGGTAACTCAGGGTTAGAGTCATTCTAAGTAACAACAAGTGGCATGAGCCAACCCAGGAAAACAGGACTTTATGATATTTTATGTAATTCTTACCCCTTATAAGTCTAGTGAGGCCAATGGTGATGCCTGAGTCAGAGATAAGATCTTAAAGCCATGTCTCTTTGATGATGTATTCAAAATTGCACTGTAATGCATTCATATGTAAGAATTGGCAGCTAAACTTTGTAACATGACAATAATGTACTTGCTACTGATTTTAGAAAAAGAATGAAACGTTTAAAACTAGGTTTTGTTTGTGAAAGTGATGAGCAGTTTAGAGACGCATGAAGAAGGAGTTAAAGAACCTGGAACAGCTGTGGCAGTTGCTGGGAGGAGGCTGTTTTACATGGGCTGTTACTGAGCCAGTGGGAGATGCCTTCCCTGCTGGTCCCTGGTCAAATGCACCCGCCCAATGGTGCACCCTTAGTATTAGTTAAATAAGGAATTTTATCTTTTCCTTTACAACAGTTTAGAGATTTTCTTATTTGGAGACTTTGAGGCATTGAGAACCCAAATATTACTCAGATAAATTTCTTTGTATTTATGATTAAAAGTTTCTTTTCTGTGTTTTGGAGCAAGATGATTAAAGTATTTACACCTTCCAGAAAACTAGATTCCAGAGAATCAAGCAGAAGTATATACTCTTCCCGCCTCATACCACATTTATTTTTTAAAAGTAGCCAATTATGTATTGCTATGCTAATTCCTTTGTTCCCCTAGACCTTCTTCCTATAAAAACCCCAAACCCCTGAGCCTCGAGGTGGATCCCTCTGTCTCCTGCGTGAGATATGGGTCCACCCGGAGCTCCGATATTAAACTACCTCGTGTGTTTACATCAAGATGGTCTCTCGTGTTTCCTTGGGTACACATTCTCCTGGGACTTGAGTGAGGGTCTCCCTATGGGGGTCTTTCAAAACAAAGCATGGTAAATGGCTCGTTGTGAAGCTGTAGTCCTACACTACGCTCCTTCACTCCACTTCTTCACTTCCAAAACCTCATTGCAATGCGTCATTGGTCTGGTTCGAGGTCTCTGGCTTCTGTGACACCATCCATACTGAAGCCTCTCTTCTCCGGGTTTTCCTGTTGTTCCCCTCTGTCATAGAGGCCCTGCAGCTTTGGATCAGCTTTCATCCATCCTAGCCGTTCGTTCACAGATTATATCGATTTTTGGGGTGGGCCAATTCAAAGCCCTGGATCTGGGCCGGCGTAGTAGCTCAGCCTACCTACCGGCTCAGCCTTTTGCCCACCACCTGGCCCAGCTCTCAAGACTGCCGCAAGTATGGAGGGGCAAGGAAGAAGGACCTCACCCCTGCACCCATGCCACCTCCATAGCAAAGGAGTGGTGGGGTCAGCACTCCCATGCTCACACCCTCAGGCTGACTCACCCGTACCCCTGCCACCAGAGCACTGTGCTGCCTGGGCAAGCCACAGGGCCCACTCTCCTGAGTGTGGCTGCAGATGAGAGGTGGGGCAGCTCTCCAGAGCACCACTACCAGTGAGGGGCAGGGCCAGTTCTGGATAACGCCTGGACATCCACATGGTCCCAGGTGGCTCCTAGACCAGGGACATCCCTAATGGTCTCTAGCGGCAATATGAACCACAAATATTGACACTGGACCCCTGCCGCTGCATAACCATAAACCCAGAGGCGGCGGCAGCAGCAGTAGCAGCACAGGCTGGGATTTCACCATGGCTTCAGGTGGCACGGCTGGTTACTCACTACAGGCTACTCCTCCCTCTTCTTCCCAATTCTGTCTCTCTTCATAATGCTCAACCTGTTGGGCTTCTCTTTCTCTCCAGTCTGTTGATCACATGTTGACATTGTAGTGGTTCCCACTGCAGGTGGGTCACGTGGCTGGCGGACCTCTGGTCCTGGTCATATGGCTGGTGGCAAGGGAGCCTCTAGGCATCTACAGGCTGCCTATGTGGCGAATCTACAGACCTCTACCTCCTCTAGTATGGCGTAGCAGCAGGCCTCTGTGTATCTGTGGCCCACTCGAGCTGTGCAACTGAGAGCAGGTCTGTGGGCAACTTTCTGCGTCCATGCCGCATGGCATGGCGGTCAGCAGGTCTCTAGATGTCTCCTGACTCTACTTTTAATCTTCATTGCCATCAGCTCAGCCCTGGGATACTGTGATGACCTCCTCATCACTGACTTCAGAGGTCTTGGTGCAAGGCAGCTTGGGAGAATCTGCTGTCTTACTGTTTCTATTTGTCCTGTGGGAATTTTCCTTTTCTATATGAATTTTGATCTCTTTCAGACAAATGTTCTTTTTTTTATTAATGATTTCATTTCTACTCTTTTGTGTAGTAGTTACTGCCTCCAACAGTCACCTTTGACTAACCATGTGCTTTCTTCTTCCAGGATAATGTGTGGTGTCTGGAACTCTCAGGCTCCTTTACTCCACCCTCAACTTTGACAAAGTTACCCCACATACTTTAATCTTATCTATGTATTCGTGGCTCTTGGAATGTCATCACAAGTTGATACAATACATACAGATACATATATGTATACATGGAATGTCATCACATCATGAGTTGATACACACATGCATATACATACATATTTAGACATATATATATACATACATACATATATATATGTATATATATATATGTATGTATATATATAAAATCTTCTTTCTTTTGATTTCTTCATACCTCAGCACTACTGTCTTGGGTCATTTCCCTCAGTCTAATGCATCCACACTTGGTCTACTTTTGCTGTCTTGGATAGTATTCTTTCTAGCTTAAAAAAAAAAAAAAACAACCCACTCTTTAATATGTTAAAAAAAAAAAGTTGAATTTTCTCAGCCTTTTCCCTCTGACAATTCATTCCACTTTCAATTTGAAAACTTATACGTTATTTGGGAGCTTGGTTCACTAGAGCTGAAAGCTCATCACGCAGCTACAGTAATCAAGATGTGTTTTGGAGGGAAACAAACAATGAAGGAGAAACAAAATAGAGATCTTATAACTGATGGGGCTGGATTCTGATCTGGGCCGCAGTCTTAGCCACTCTTCCTTTGTGTGGTTGTTTGTGTGGGTTTTTGTTTGTTTGTTTGTTTGGGTTTTTTTTTTTTTTTTTTTTTTGGTTAGTTTTTTGAGACAGGATTTCTCTTCGTAGCCCTGGCTGTCCTGTAGACCAGGCCGGTTTTGAACTCAGAGATCCATCTGCCTTTGCCTTCTGAGTTCTGGCATCAAAAGAGTGTGCCACCACACCTAGCTCATTAGCCACTCTTTTGTTTTTTTTTTTAAACTAAAGCTGAAAGCAAAGACAAGGATGAGACAAATATGTCCGAGAGCTAACCACGCCCAGTCTTTCAGGCGGGCTCCAGCCCACTGACCTTTACCTGCTTCGCGCGTTCCTTGTGCCCCTCTCTCCTTCATAATTGAGGCTGCAAACAGCCACAACCCTTTGTTCTCTCTGCTTATGTTAGTGAAGCCACAGCCCTGCCAAGTTCCAGTTATCCAGGACAACCCCATACCATGCAACATCCTCTGTCTGTGAAAAGCACAGACCACTCAACGGGTAGCTCCAGAGATTTCATTGGTTTTACACTGTATTCTTAATCTACTTACACCTTCCACTTACTGTCAACTCCATGGCATGTCGACTCCCATGATAAAATTTGTTTTTTTGTGTCATATGTTGACACAATCCAACCACCACAAATGTTTGCTTAGTTCATTCACTCTGCCACTTTCCTAGGACGCTAGTTCCTGCCATCTATTTCCTCAGACTCCGTCACTCCTGCCCTGCCTTCGCATTCTACTACATCCTAGTGCTTCGTATTGCACTCATTAAACAGAAGCGGTTGTAAGGACATGTGCCCTCTGATCATTTCTGTGCCCACTCTGCGTCTTCCCAGGGAGGGTGTTCCTCTAAGCAAGGCGATCACGCCCTTGTATGCAGCCTGTATTCCTCTGTATATCTACACCCCAGAGCCCATCCTTCTCACTGCCTAACCGCGCTCCTATGCCAAAGCAGATGTCATAGATTATCTAACTTCCCTTTTCATCCATGCTCCCCATTTCTCCCAACATACACACTCCCATACTTCTTCCTTCCTGAAAGACTCTTGGCCTTCTTCCCTCACAAGCTACTGTGATGTTTCTCTCTTCTCTGAAGGTAGACTTCTTGAAAGAGATGTGCCGTTGACCTCTACTTCCTGTCCCTTTGTTCTTTCTTAGATCCAATCTAAACAGGAATTTGACCCTTTAACACCAACGAAACTGCTCACATCAGGGTCACTGATAACCTCCACATTGCTAAATCGAAAGGCCTTAGTCCAGTGCTTCTCAACCTGTGGGGTGCACCTCCTTTCAAGGGTGTTGCATACAGACATCCTGTACACCAGATATTTATGTTATGATTCATGATAGGAGCAGAGTCGTGGATATGAAGTTGCAACAAAATAATTTTATGGTTGGGAGTCACCACAACATTAGGAATTGTATTAAAAGGTCATATCTTTAGGAAGATTGAGAACCACTACCTCAGTCCCCTTTTTACTTGAGAAACTCAAGTATTTGATAACTTGACCATGTTCTCCTCCTGGTTCACATTCCTGGATTTTAGGATGCCGCCCATTTCTTGTATTGCCCAGTGCTTTCCTTGACTTTCTTTCTCAATCTTCTCTGATGGCCTTTCTTTTTACAAGTTTTCATTTTGTTTTATTTTTGAGATTATAATGATTATGACATCTCTCCCTTTCCCATACTTATACCTCTCCCCTCTCTCCTTAAAGTCATGGCCTACCTTTTCACTAATTGCTATTGCATGCATATATGTAAAAACATATATATTTCTAAATACAATTTTGTAATCCATGTAATGTACGTATGTTTTCAGGAGTGGCCATTCGGCACTAGTGAAAGACCTCCAGAGTAGGGGAGACCCTCACTCAAGTCTCGGGATGACACGACCACCCAATAACTCACGAGAGACTGATCTTGCTGCAATCACACGAGGTTTATTCAGGGGAAGCCAGATCTGGGGTCGAACTCATAGTCTAATAGGCCAGTGGAGTTCGACCCAGAGCACCAAGAGTAAGGGGTATTTAAAGGGAAAAACCACAAAGGGGGGGCGGTGAGGGGGTTACCAAGGATACATAACATAAAAGCAGTGGAAGATTCTATGGAGACCCACTCTCTTGAGTCAAGGTCACAAGGAAGTCATCCTGCCCATTTCTTGTCTAGAGGAATGTAATCTTCTTCTACCTATCGGCAGGGTGGAGATCTTCGTGAACCAGTTGACCTTCATTCCTAGTTCTGCCCTCATTGGCCCTCATTGTAGTTCAGCCAGGAGGGGCTGGTCTCAGGAACCAGAGCCCTGAGGCTCTGAGTTAAGCCAAGTTCCTGGAACCAGAGCTCTGAACTGGCTGACCTGCATTCTTAGTTCTGCTCAGTCTGCTAGGGGTCATAAAAAACTTATTTTTATATTTTTCACTAGAAAATCAATTGGTGTGCTCCCATCAGTGGATTTCCTTGGTCGCCTGCAGTTCTCAGTGTAGTGTTGAGGTCCCATGGGCCTTTCTCTGCCTAGTTCGGCATGCTCACTGATGTCATCCTTCTTCAGCTCACCTTTAGACAGTCACATTGGTGGGACTTTACGGGTATTTTCTGATGTATCTAGGAGACACAATCTCATAGTAAATTCCCCAATCCTCTGGCTCTTACAGTCTTTCTTCCATCACTTCAGCAAGGTCCTCTGAGCCTTAGGTGCAGGAGTGTTTTGGAGATGTATCCATTGGGACTGGACTCCACAACTCTACATTCTGATTGCTTGTGGTTTTCTGTGGTCATCTCTGCTGGAGCACAGGGAGTGGAGCCTCGTGAAAGGATGGCTGTTGCCAAGGCATGAGTGGCCAGCATAGACTGGAGTACCAGCTGTGGGACCTGGTTCAGGTATGAAGGCTGTGGATAAATGAAGATTGGATGGTAGGGGTACTCACCAGGCTAGCTTGCGGAGGAGGATGTGGGAAGTCTAGGTGTACTGGCTGGTTTTGTGTGTCAACTTGACACAAACTGGAGTTATCACAGAGAAGGGAGCTTCAGTTGGGGAAGTGCCTCCATAAGATACAGCTGTAGGGCATTTTCTCAATTAGTAATCAAGTGGGGAGGGCCCCTTGTGGGTGGTGCCATCCCTGTGCTGGAAGTCTTGGGTTCTATAAGAGCAAGCCAGGAAAAAGCAAGCCAGTAAGGAACATCCCTCGATAGCCTCTGCATCAGCTCCGGCTTCCTGACCTGCTTGAGTTCCAGTCCTGACTTCCTCTGGTGATTGTACTGGCTAGTTTTGTGTGTCAACTTGACACAGGCTGCAGTTATTACAGAGAAGGGAGTTTTAGTTGGGGAAGTGCCTCCATGAGATCCAGCTATGGGGCATTTTCTCAATTAGTGACCAAGGGGGTAGGGCCCCTTGTGGGTGGTGCCATCCCTGGGCTGGAAGTCTTGAGTTCTATAAGACAGCAGGCTGAGCAAGTCAGGAGAAGCAAGCCAGTAAAGAACATCTCTCCATGGCCTCTGCATCAGCTCCTGCTTCCTAACCTGCTTGAGTTCCAGTCTTGACTTCCTTGTGATAAACAGCAATGTGGAAGTAAGCTAAATAAACCCTTTCCTCCTCAACTTGCTTCATGGTCATGATGTCTGTGCAGGAATAGAAACCCTGACTAAAACAGTGATCAACAGCAATATGGAAGTAAGCCAAATAAACCCTTTCCTCCCCAACTTGCTTCTTGGTCATGATGTTTGTGCAGGAATAGAAACCCTGACTAAGACACTAGGTATGGGCTAGGGTGATGGAGGAGGCCTTTTTAAAATTTCTTAAGTTGCATGAGGTGCTCTGAAGCTTATGTCTTCATGTTTTAGTCCCCCCATTCTTACATCATCTCAGTCTTACAGCTTTAAATAGCGTTCATATCTAACAATTTCTCGGTTTTATTTTTTTATATTAGATCTCCTTCCCGAATCCTACTTTTTATTTTCAAGGTATCCTGGATGATTGTATTGAATGGTTAGTGCCATCTCAAATCTAATACGCTCACTTGATTCCTGATCTTTCCTTCAAGCTGGCCCCTCCAACAGGCCCCTCCTCATAGGCTGGTATGTTGTGTATAATTTTTTACTGCTACTGCCTTTGCCCAGGAGCCTAGACCTCGGTACCAGTCCCTCCTGAGACCTTTTGTTCCTCCTGGCTTAGCTCCGTCAAGCCACCAGCACTGACCTGGCTTCTTTCTCTATCTGCCTTTCTTCCGGCAAGTTCCATCAGCCCATTCCCGAGACCCTTCCCCTGGGAGGGGTTAAGTTACCAGCTCTCCCCGAGACCTTTGAATCCGAGGGTTAAAAAGCACACAGATAACTCCATTATTTTAAAACTTGCCGGCTGGGCACAATTGCTGGGCGCAGAATCTCCTGCTTGGAAATGTGTATCCTCATCAATTCGTTAGCCCCATCTCTCCTCCATATCCTTGGCCACCCACCTGTAGCGGAGGCAGCTAGCCCTACCTGTCTCCAAGGCCTTCTGTGATTGTAGCATCCCTTTCTCCTCAAGGCATGGCAGAAAAACTCCTTTCTTTCCGTGCCTTTTCCCTTGGACCCGGAAGTCCCAGCTGTACCTTCTACCCAACAATTGGCTCCCACTCTTCTTTATTGATAAAATCAAGAACCAATTAGGGAAGTAGACCTTAATGTCAGCACCTCTCACTACACGGGTAGTTTTGGTTTTCTAGTTGTTAACACAGAGTTACTTTATATCCTATTTTTTTTCAATATTCCATAATCAGTCAGTCTGGAATTATGTTGATTTTCCTTTAATATATATACTCCAGATCTGAACCCTTCTCCATATGTCCAGTTCTACTAGTGTTACACAACTAACTACCATCTCTAGCCTGAGTTACTGTGAGAGCTTATTTGTTCCTCCCCTTTGGTCTCTGCCCCATCTCTCTCTTTCCTTTCTAAAGAAGGGTCTGATCCGATCCTCAGAGATGGGAGAGGTGAATCAGCTTGTGTTGTTCCGCCCTTCACAACTCTGATCTGGCCCAGTCCCAGTTCTGTAGTCATAACCCTCAATGCTCTGCCCTCGCTCTAGCCTTACTGACCTCATTTTTTTCCCTTTCCTTGCCCAACTCTGCCCTACCCACACTTGCATTTTGGATTTTGCTCAAATCGGAGAGGACACCAGTTCCCTTTGCCGCAAACTCATTCCCCAGTTGTCACATGGTACCACTTGACCTCTTCTGAGTCGAGTCTCAGTTGTCATCTTTGCAATGATGGCAGCCCTGATTCCACTTAGAAGCTGAGTTCTGTAGTTCTTAGGCCTCAGTTCTTCTGCCTTCTCTACTTGGTTTGATTTCTCTACAGCATCATTTGCTTTCTAAAATACAGCTATGAATTTATTAGGCTTCTTGTTATCATTATCTCAATAGTATGTAAGATCCATGTGAGCAAAGATAATTTTCTACTTCACTCATGGAGATATACGACAACCCATACAAGCTCCTTCCTTACAAGGCTTAGAGTATGAAGACAGAAAGAAAAACAAGGTGTTTTTCTAGTACAAAAGCCATCTACGTTTATATAATGTCTTATAGTGCAACCACACACATGAATATGATCTCTTCTGAATCTCAAAATTAAAAAGCATGTTGAAATTTTAAAAAAGAGCTACTATATTCTGCTTGGAGTGGGAAAACAGGGACTCCCAACGAGTAAGTTAATTTTATACAGTTGATAAATGATGGCATTAGGGCTCTACCTCCAGCCACATGACTCCAAGGTGTCTTTCTGTATCACTGAAGAAAGCATGGTATTTTTTTTTATGAATGGTCCCTTAGCATAAAAAAGACTCCTGTGTGTGTGTGTGTGTGTGTGTGTGTGTGTGTGTGTGTGTATTGAATCAATATTGCAAATAAGAATTTCCTACAACTAAAGGTCAACAGAAAGCAAGCTACATTTACCAAAATATTCTAAATTTGCCAAGGTATTGTCAAATACAAAAGTAATAGCTTTTTTTTTTTTTTTTGAAGAAAGTGTCTTAGATTGTATTCTAGGACAGGTTGACATTTGATGATAAGCTCTGTGGTGTTTTCTCCCAGTATTTTGCTTTCAACTCTGCTAAAGATTGGGCCTAGTGTGCTCCATAAATGTTCACGTGTTAAAGGCCTGGTCCCCAGAGGTGCCCTTTGGAGAAAATTAGAATCTTTAAGAAGTGGAACCTAGTGGTAGATACACAGGTCATTAGGGGACATTTTGAAGGGGAATGTGGGGCCACAGTGCCTTCTTCTTTTTCTTTGCTCTCTGACTTGTTATATACACAGTTTTATTTTACCACACATTCCTGATGCTTCACTACAGACCGGTGGAGCTCTTCAAACCACCAAAGGAGCTGTAAGGATACTCATTTCTCAAAGTGCTTACCTTACCTAGCCTGCTCCCTTCTAGGTCCTTTGGATCAAGGGTAGGGACTTTTGTCTCCGCATGTTGTCATTTCTGGATTATTTCCTCCTTCAGCTAGAACAAATGAGCCAACAAAGCAACAAATCAAGAACTTGATGCCATGTCCTGTTCTTTGGTTCCCAAGACCTTTGGTCAGTCTTCTGTACTATTTCCAGCTTTCAGTTTTCTTAATTTTTTTTTTTAGATGTATCATTCAGTATCTTTAATTGTACTTAGCATGACAGATAGAAAACAATAGGCCTGCTTTATTTCTCCAGAAGTTCTTACTGAAGTTTTTAAGGAAGGGGCTGGGGCCAGGTATAATCTTTAAAGGAGTGGACCAGAGGCCTGCCTTTTCCAAGGCAGCCCCATCTAAGGTCTCTGTATCTCCCAAGAGCATCACCAGCTGGAGAACAAGTGTTGAACACATGAGCCTGTGGGCCCATTTAATTATCCAAACCATAATAGTCTGTCTATGGCCCCTAAAATACTCATAGCTATCTAATAGTACAAAACACATTTGTCCCACTTCTAAGAGAACCAACATTGCTCAAAGTCCAAATTCAAAGATGGCTGAGACTCAAGAGAAAGTCTTAGCCATGAGCCCAGGTAAAATTAAAGGGAAGTTATATGCTTATGGTACATGGTGGCACAGAATAAACATTTCCAGCCCCCAAACTGAAGAATGACTGAAAATCAAAAATGGATGGGTTAAATACTAAATTCTATTATTATATATCTGGCATCCTTGAGTTTTGAGCTCTAACAGGCTGGGCAGCCCTGTCCCTGAGGTTTCTCTTCTGGACTTTGCTCACCATCTGTGGCTTTCTTTTATAAACCATCTATGTTCATAGCACTTTCAGAATCCTGGAGTCATCACTGTAGACTGTGCTTCACAGACACACAGGCCCCTCAGAGGCTGCCTGAAGGTATCAGACCCAATCACCATGGCCTCTCGGCATTTCCTTTGAAATCAAAGAGGTAGCTTCCTCAACCCATAACTCTTCATGCTTACACAACCAGTATCACGTGGACAATGCCAGGGCTCCATCAGATCCTGTCTACCTAGAAAGGCTAAGCAGCTGAGCACAGGAAAGACTTTCCTAAGAGAACCAGTATGCTCAGGCTCTGTAGAACTCTTTTCTCAAAGCAAAGTCTTCAGATTGATGGAAACCTTTCCTCTCCCCCATGATCGTATTGCGATTGAGAGCTAACTGATTCATGAGATGCCCTTAACACATCTTCCCTATTTTCCCAGTGCAAAATACTTGATTTCTTTTTGATGGTGCCAGTTTCTTTAATAGCCCATTGTATTTATCCTCAGCTCTAAATATACTCATTTTCTGGCCAAGCTGCATATTTTTCAAGTTTTTTTAAACTCATGATTGTTATATTAAAACTGGCTAAAAGGATCCAGAAAGACCCCTAGATATTCCATTGGCCTACAATGTCTTCCTCCAAGTTAATTAGTCCATTATTTTAAAATTCAGATTTACACAGACAAAATATAGACTTGCCAAAGAGGACTGACTTAGAGTACTACTGCAAATAGACTTGTCCCAACAGAAACCTGGTGGCCCTGCACCTATGCAGTGTCCTTGCTTCTATTGGTATCCTGGTCTTTGAGCTCCTACCAGAATCCCTTGTTAAGCTCTTGTTCCAGCATTCCTGGGCCTCTCAAGCCCATGTCTCCACACTTCCTCAGATTTCTACCACAAATCTACCACAAATACACATGCTTCAGTGCATATATGGAGATCAGAGGTCAACTCGGGGCTTGACCTTCACCTTCCAAGATGTTTGAGATAGGAGTTTCTTGGTTGTTTTCCCGCTGTGCCTGCTAGATTGACTGTTTCTTGGACTTGCAAGGATTCTTCTGTTTCTATTCTCATCTCCTCATAAGAGTGCAAGAATTGCAGATGCCCCTGCTGTGTACGCAAGGATTCATCTGTTTCTATTCCCATTTTCTCATAGGAGTGCAGTGATTATAGTTGCTCCTGGTGTGAATCCAGTTTCCATGTGGCTTCTGTACATTCAAATTCAGGCCCTCATACTTGCTCATCTCTAGAGCCACCTCCCATGCCTAAGAACTGTGGATTTTTGTTGTTGTTGTAATAGTTAAACTGTTTCAGTCAGGGTCTCAGGAAGGAAGAAATGTCATACTCAAGTTTGGTCATTTCAGCAGGGTTTGGTGACAGAAGTATTCATGATAAAAAGACAAAGCACAGGCAAAGAGTAGAAACTCTATAATAGGTAATGAACTATCTTAAGGCCACACAAAGTCTGAAGAGGGGTATCATCTCTCCGGACAAGCATTGGGGTTACTAGAAGCTGTCTTTAAGTCGGAACTGTCTTGAGAAGGGCCATGATCCCACACATCTCTTGAGTTCTCATTCACCTGAACCCATGGAAGTTAACCTTTAGGGTAGAGAGTAGATAGCATGTTGAGAAGGGATAGACAGGGAGGGTAAACAGAAGGTATGTGGCACATGTCTCACATAGAGGAATCAGGATACTGGCAAATCCCTGACTCTCAGTGTCCATTGATGGTTTATATGTTGCTTTCTGTGCTCAAGGAAGGGTTGCATACCAAGGAGGCTGGAGGACTGGACAATAGAAATGCAGATAAAGGGGCTGGCAAGATGGTTCAGCAGGTAAGAGCACTGACTGCTCTTCCGAAGGTCCTGAGTTTGGATCCCAGCAACCACATGGTGGCTCACAACCACCCGTAATGAGATCTGATGCCCTCTTCTGGTCTGTCTGAAGACAGCCACAGTATATTACACTGGAGCCAGCGGCCTAGAGTGGCCGCCCACAGAAAGCGGGGCCAGAGTGGGCTGGAGCAAGCAGGACCATTGTGAGTCCAATTCCCAGCAGCTACATGATGGCTCATGGACATCTGTACAGCTACAGTGTACTCATACACAAAATAAATAAATAAATACATCTTTAAAAAAAAAAAGAGTTCCTTTGGCCATCATGTCTCTTCAAAGCAATAGAAACCACAAGACACCAAATAAAGCCCTTTCCTCCCCAACTTGCTTTAAAAAAAAAAGAAGAAGAAGAAGAAAGAAAGAAAGAAAGAAATGCAGATAGAGGCTCAGCCTCAGTGTATGAAAACAACTACAGACTGGGAACTAGACAGAAAACTAAAACATAGACTGAGGTGTACAAAGCATTAAGAGGTCTCAATGTGGGCAATTTTTTAAAATTTAAATTTACTTTTTTTACTTATACACTTTATATCCTGCTCACTGACCCCTCCTGGTCACCCCCTCCCACAATTTTTCCCCTTCCTCCCTCTGAGAGGGTGGAGGCTCCCCTGGGTGTGAGGCTAAGTGCTTCCTCTCCCACTGAAGCCAGACAAGGCAGCCCAGCTAGTAGAACATAACCCATGTATAAGCAACAGCTTTTGGGATAGCCCCTGTTCTAGTTGTTAGGGACCCACATGAAGATCAAGCTGCACATCTGCTCCATATGTGCAGGGTTCTAGGTCCAGCCTGTCTGTGTTCTTTGGTTGGTGGTTCAGACTCTGAAAGCCCAAAGAGTCTGGGTTAGTTGACTCTGTTGGTCTTCCTGTGGAGTTCCTATGCCCCCTGGGACCCAATGTGGGAAATTTTTAAAGTCAATTTATAATATTAGCCTTGGCAGTACTTGCATATAGTATAAATTCAACGTTCAAAAACTTAAATTGTGGGTTCCTTTGGGTCTATCTGGGCTGGTGTCCTGAGCAGACCTTGGGTGCAAGCTCTGCAGCCAGTCCCACAACACCTAGAGAAAGCTCCACTCCTAGGCGATCTGACATTCTCAGGATCAGACATGAGGAGGTCACAACATCTGTCCAAATACCAGGAGTAACTGGAACCAGTGGAACCAGTCACAAAGAAACTCCGCCAGCCCAGAGGCTCGGGTTGCTTCCAGTCAGTCTGGGCTGGCCAGTGCCCTGAGCAGACCTTGGGTGCAAACTCTGCAGTCATTCCCAAAACACCCAGAAGAAGCTCCACTCACAGGTGCTCTAACAAGGCCAGGGTCACAGGATCCCAGAATCACAGGATCACAGAGACAGCTTGACTCTGAAGAGTTCTGACACAATCAGAATCACAGGAAAGACAGGCCCCAGTCAGATTTAGCAAGGGCAGGTAGCACTAGAGATAACCAGATGATGCAGAGCAAGTGTAAGAATATAAGCAACACACACCAAGGTTACTTGGCATCATCAGAACCACCATTGCAAGTCCTGGACCCACCATCACACCAGAAAAGCAAGATTCAGATATAAAATCACTTCTCATGATGATACAGGACTTTAAGAAAGACATAAATAGCACCCTCAAAGAAATACAGGAGAACACAGGTAAACAGCTAGAAGTTCTACAAGAGGAAACACAAAAATCCCTTACAGAACTACAGGAAAACACAATCAAACAGGTGAAGGAAATGAGCAACAACATCCAGAGTCTAAAAATGGAAATAGAAACAATAAAGGAATCAGAAAGAGAGACAACCCTGGAGATAAAAAAAAACCTAGGAAAGAAATCAGGAGTCATAGATGCAAACAAGAGATAGAAGAGAGAATCTCACGGGTAGAAGATACCATAGAAAACATTGACACAACAGTCAAAGAAAATGCAAAAAGCAAAAAGCTCCTAACCCAAATATCCAGGAAATCCACGATGCAATAGGAAGACCAAATCTAAGGATAATAGGTATAGAAGAGACACCCAATGTCATGGGCCAGGAAATATTTTCAACAAAATTATAGAAGAAAACTTCCCTAACCTAAAGAAAGAGATGCTCATGAACATATAAGAAGCCTACAGAACTCCAAATAGATTGGACTAGAAAAAAAATTCCTCCCAACACACAATAATAAAAACACAAAATGCAATAAACAAAGAAAGAATTTTAAAAGTAGTAAGGGAGAAAAGGCAAGTAATATATAAAGGCAGGTCTATCAGAATTACACCAGACTTCTCACCAGAGACTATGAAAGCTAGAAGATCCTGGGCACATCTCATACAGACCCTACAAGAACACAAATGCCAGCCCAGGCTACTATACCCAGCAAAACTCTCAATTAACATAGATGGAGAAAACAAGATATTCCATGATAAACAAAATTTATACAATATCTTTCCACAAATCCAGCCCTACAAAGGAT
>JADRCD010194514.1:0-11825 GCA_019843815.1 Montemys delectorum | reverse complement strand
CAAGAGGGCGTCAGATCTCATTACAGATGGTTGTGAGCCACCATGTGGTTGCTGGGATTTGAACTCAGGACCTTCGGAAGAGCAGTCAGTGCTCTTACCCGCTGAGCCATCTCACCTAATTTTTTGATTTTAAAAGTAATTTTACATACAATATATTTTGATTGTATTCTTTTCATCCCTTAACTCCTCCAGATCCTCTCTACCTCTCTACCAATTTTATGTTTTCTCTCTCAGATATCAAAACAACCAGAACGCTGAAGCTCTAAACAAACAAAAACCAGTAAGACAAAAAATACAAAACAAAAAGCACACACATACCAAATCCGGAGTCCATTCTGTCATGGCCAACTACTCTTGGGTATAGGGCCTGCCTTGGACTATGGTTAAAATATACCCAGTGATACACTATTGGAGAAAACTGATTTTGTCCTTTGCCAGTGGGTATTAATTCCAAATAACTTCCTGGTTAGGGGTGGGACTTTTTGTCTACATCTCCTTTAGCGTGGTGGGATTTTGTCTTGGTTGACTTGTGCAGATCTTGTGCATGCTGTCAAAGCCTCCGAGTTTATGTGGATCAGTCCTGTTTTTGGAAGATGCTGTTTCTTCAGTGTCACCTCCTCTTCTCTTATATTTTTTTCCTGTCTCCTCTTCTGCATAGTTCCCTGAGTCTTGAGGAAAGGAGTTTGATAAAGACATCCCATTGGGAGCTAACTACTCCAAAATCTCTCACTTTCTATACACTGTCCAATTGTGGGTCTCTGTGTTAATTCCTATCTGCTTCAAGAATAAGTTTCTCTGATAAGGGTTGACTGATAAACTAGGAGTTATTATTATTTCTTGCTGTTCCTTTAGGAGAATAATAGCATTCGATGTTCCCATAGACCTATGACCCACACAGTCTCAGTTTTTGGCTACTTTAGCAGTATTACATGTGGATTGGGTCTTTCATTCAGTCAGAAGTTGGTGGGTTACTTCTCTTACTGATGCCCATGTTGCATCAGTCTGTCTTGAAGGCAAGTCAGTGTTGTAGGTCGCAGGGTTTGTAACTGGGTAATACTGATGATTAATTATCTTTCTCAGCTAGTGGCTTGCAAGTACCTCCTAGCACCATGCATGCTAGTCAGTAGAGGCGAAGCTTCTAGTTGGGCACTAGCTCAATTTCTCCATTCTCTCTGATAGAAGTAACTGGTGTCTTGAGCACGAGGGTCTTACTGTCAGGCTATAGATGGTAACCAATAGCCCTGGTAAATAGCCTGTGATATTTGGGTAATATCTATGGAAACCCACAAACCCAACTTTTATTTGAAGTTTTTATGCTGTTATTATATAAATGGATCAGTGGACGCGGTATTCTGGGTAGTTTCTACTTTCATGTATGCTTTTGTTTTCTGAGATAGGGCATTGCCATATGGCCCAGGCTAGACTTGAACTAGTGTTTCTTCTGCCTCAGTCTCTCATAAATTCAGGAATTGTAGGTGTGCATACTATGTCTGCTTAGTTTGGCTTTCTAATTTATGAAGGCATAAACAGTTGTCATTAGGGAACTCTTACCCATTCACTTGCTAGTCTGTGGTCTGGAGAGTTAAATTAGAGAGGGGAGTTCTTTTCTCCCCACTGTGGACTGCGTTAGGTTTTTAAGGGGAATGAAGAGTAGCTGTTTAGTGTTTGGATTCAAACTGTCCCTTTGCAGTTTCGCATAGACTCAGTTTCGCAGGAGTGTGTGGTGAAGGCTATCTTAGGATAGGAAATAGAGGACAAGGAGGGCTAGGTATAACTTTGAGGTATAACACTCAAAGGTGCCTTTCTCTAGTTGGCTCCACCTCCTAAAGTTTCCAGAATCACTTGGAACAGTACAACCAGCTGCTAACCAAATGTTCAACACATGAGCTTGTGGAAACATTTCCTGATCAAAATATAACACGTACCTCTCTCTCTAAAAAAAGGATAAAGTCTTTCAATATAAATGATCGGTATTCTCTTTTACTATGGTAAAATATGTATAACAAAATCTACCATTTTAACTAGTTCTTGGTGTGCAGCAACAATGCCATCAATCACCTTCACGTTGTTGTTGTGCAACCAGCACCTCATTTCCAGGGCTTTTCACCTGCCCAAGGGGGAACTCTAACCGTGGAACAACAGCTTCCCACTCAGCTCTTTTCCCAGCATCTGGTGATCACACATATTTTTCTTTTTTCTTTTTTGGTTTTTCAAGACAGGATTTCTCTGTATAGTCTTGGCTGTCCCGAAACTCACTCTGTAGACCAGGCTGGCCTCAGCCTCTGCCTCCCAAGTGCTGGGATTAAAGGAGTGCACCACCTCTGCCTGGCCCCCAACACATATTTTAATGTCTCTCTGAATTTGAGTATTCTAGGAGCCTCACTAAATGGAATCAGACAGTATTTGTATCTGGCTTCTTTCTTGCTTAATTCTCACAGTAACTCATAAAGTAAATACAGTTTTTGATTTTAAACTGGGGAAACTGAATCTCAGGGAATGTTTATGTGCTATCCAAGGACATTCAGTGAATTGTGTAGCCTGGATCCAAAGTCTGTTGCTCATTTTAACCATTTTTACTCTTTGTAGTTACTTTTTTGACCCCAGAGGAAAAATTTTTTGAGTAGAGTGGGGCTGGGGTAGGAAGTGGGAGAATGCTTTAGCTGTTCTGTTGGTAACACATCCACCATGTTTAGTTGGAATGGGACCTAACAGGAGAGGTTAAAGAAAGATTAGAAGCAATTTACACCTGCTAAAAGGGTGGATAGAACCATATGAGCTGCAAACAGCTCCATATCCTTCAGCTAGTATCTGAGGCTTAACAATTTGTCTATAAATGCTTATAAAAGAGGAAGATACTTAATAGCAGCTTAGGCTTCATCCTTTCTGTAAGGAGTAACAAATTAACTGTTACAAGTTACTTGGTAAACTAAATAGGAAAGTATAAACACTAGAAAAAAAAACTGTAATTAAGAGCTTCCTTTATCTCTCACAATAAGCGCATGGCCTATTGATTTTGTTTGTTTGTTTTTGAACAAGGGCTTCTGGAAAGTTCCATGTGGTCCAGAAGTACTATAACCATATTGAATCTGTTACTAGTCTTTTCTCTGGAAATGACTACTAGAAAAAATAAAAACAATTTCCTTGTTTTTTTTTATTATATACTATTTGTTGGTTATGACTAGATTAAAATATGATTATACTGTATCATAGCATTAAAAGCAAGGGCTGTTAATAGGAAGCTATTACAGTGTTTCAATAAGCATTTTAAACCCTGAATTAAACTTAGTGATTGATATTATTATTCGTTCATATAAAATTGTCATGGAAAAACTTGTGTGAGCTGCCTGCCAATAAAATACTCAACACACATACATATATATACATAATGTATAGTATACATTTCATTTGGGGACAGCCTTCCTAATTAATTTTGAATTCATATTTATTGGGTAAGTTATGTGAGTTGGACTTGAGATCCAAGAAGATGAGGATAAAGCAAGTTTTTCCTGAAACTGATAAGAGAACTGATAACACAGCACGTGCTGTATCAATGATACCAGAGGACAGGACAATTGGTTAGAGTTAGGTCCCCTGCAGGATGGAGTCTTCAAAGGGATACTGAAAAGTGTTTAATGAAGAAGACATGTGCAAAATTAAACCCAGGGAGGGGAACACCAAGTGATTAGCAAGGAGAGTTTTAGCTCTCCTAGGTCTGAAGGCCCATTTAGAACAGTTACCAGAATCTAGTGAGAGAGCTGCAGCTCCTGAGAAAAGCTGGCCTCCCAAAGCAGTGGTTTGAGGCCGAGCAGTGAGGAGCCACCTTCTGCTGCCGCCACTCATCTCTGGAGCCAGAGGTCAAGGACGTTGGTGAAATGTAGGTCTGGGGAATGATGGAAACCTGAGAGTGATCTGAAGAGATGTGAGAAGCAGCTAGCATAATATTCAGTCTCTATTATGTTTTTAACTTTGGAAACAAGCCTTTCAGTTCTTAAGGAAATAGAGTCTCAAAAGTCAGTTTTACTAAAAATAGCATTTAAAATTAGCTTTAAAATGTCTGAGTATATATTTTTATGTGTTTTGTGAGATGGGGATTGTATTAATCTTGTTTTCTACTATCTGCTTATCCATAAAAAACAACAACAACATAAAATGTGCTCTGTTATGTGTCAGCCTCAGTTGAGACTTCTAAGTCGGCTCCGTTAGTTCAGTCATCTCTGCCTACCAGTGACCTCATCGTTCACGTTTCTCGCTATCAGCACTTACCACCCTGCTAGCAAGAGCTCTAATGTGTAAGCAGAAGGTTCTAGGAGGCTTCTGAGAAAAGCTACTAATATTCTAGAGGGTAAGGATAGTTAGTTGGGGGATGGTCAGTTAAAGAGCATTCTAGAAGCGTGTACACAAACATGAAGACATTGAGGAGAACTGGTACACAGCCTTAGTTTATGTGTTCCGGGACCCCCATGGATCCTGTGTGTGGACATTCAAGTCCTTACACGATATGGTACACTGCATGCAGTGTGCCCATAATCCCTCAGGTACTTTCAGTCTTCTTTAGATGATTTATCTAGTGCAATATGAATAAAATGTAGGCAGTTGCTGTATTTCTGGAATAGTGACAAAAGACGTCCACACAGATGCAGTATTTTCTGAATATTCTCAGTGTGAGGTTGAACTGTTTTGGTAGACTGCTGTGAATTTGGTGTAAAGTTGGTAGTATAGATGTGTGTGGTAAATTATACTATTTCGGTTGTAACCTTGAATGACAGCTTGATCTATGAGATCAGGAATTTTAAGCAGAAAAGTTACATCATGAAATACATTTTGGAATAATAATTTTGTAAGTAATATGGAGAACTGGGTAAGGGAACAGCTGTATTAGGAAACTTTTGTAATGGAGCTGCTATGACAATACAGTTTTATGTGATTATCTTTGTTGTTGTTGTTGGACTAATACAGTAGCAGTTTCAGGGTGTAGAATATAGTGGATTCAGGGGCTTCAGTGTAAAAGAAGTAGGATTTTAAGATGCCTATTGTGTTTCAGTCACAGACACGGAGGAAGTACAGGAAGAAGGAAGATGCTCAGATTGAAATACCATTCATGTCTAGAGATGGAGCCGCTTAGGGGGAATTGGATAAGTAGGCCTTTGAGTTCAGAGGGTGAATTTAGGGTGGAGATACTGGAATGGGGAAGGGGTGGGGGCAGAGATGTACTATTTAGAAGCATACGGTACTTGCATTTCAAGCACTGTTCCAGGCCTTCTGACAGTTGCTCTCACGCTGCTGATGAAGGGGACCAAGGCTTAGTAAGCTTAGTAGTCTTATAAACCACACTTTCAGAGCCGAAATCCATGCCCAGGTTTATCTTATTCACTTAATACTGTCATGGAGGTATGAGATTCGAACAGGATAGCTTGATGAACTTTTACCAAGTGAATATAAAAGTGTGACTAAGCACCCACACGAAGAAAAAGACCCAGAAGCATCCTATATGTTCCTGCCTTACCTGACTTCTACCAACGTAGATTAGTTGTGAGCCCTTTTCTAGAGCTCAGATTTTCTTCTGTTATGTATCATTTGAAGACATGAGGTGGGAAGGAAATGTGTTCTTGGACATGTTGGGGGAGAAAGTGAGGAAACTGAAGGAAGATAAGCCTTGGAGAATATGTAAAGGCAGGTAGAGTGAATGATTGAGATTTAGAATGAAAAAGATCAGCAAGCAAAAATGAGGGGCATCGTGTCAAACAGGGGAGTTTCCAGAGGGGAGGTTAACTTTGACAGACCTAGAGAGACTAAGATGTTAACCAGGGCTGGATTTTACAATTCTGATTCCTCCTGTGACCTGAGGGAAAAGCTGCAGTGGAGTAAGTGCAGGTGTGCCTTGGTGGTAGTGGTTTTGTTTGTTGGTTGGTTCTGACAGAACCTCATTAGGTAAGTGTAGCCCTGGCTGGCCAGGAACACAGAAATCTACCTGCCTTTGTCTCTGCCTCTGTCCCCTGAGTGCTGAGATTAAAATAGGCATGTGTAACCATGCCTGAGCAGTATTAGTATTTTGGGGCTAAGGCAAAGAGGTGGAGGTGGCAGGTGCGGAAAGCCTTTCCTTGAGAAAGGACAAGCAGAAGGAAACTGCAAGGAGACAGAGGGTGGTTTCGTTGGACACATGTAAGTGGGAAGGGTTTACTGTTTCTGTCACATTGTGAAGAGGTTTTGTTAATTAGTGGTCTACTTTCTTGTACTTTAATTTTTATTAAATTATGACAATAATTGGTTACTATAGGGTATGAGAAAGAAGCCAGTAAGTGGATTTGTTCTTTAGTAGATAGGCATTGAAGGTGACTGTGCATAACTTTTAAAAATGAGTTGTACGATAGGTTACAGTGTTAGCTTTTTTGTCAATTGATTTTTAGAAGCTTTCTGAATCTTAGAGTAGTATAAAGGGCTCATCTCTAAGAAGTAATTGGAAAATGATTGTGGTATAGTTAATAAAACTGCTTGCTGGGCATACCAGTCAGTAGGCCATCAGTGTTTAAACCAGATGCATTATGGGAAAAATAACTTAAAAATATACAGGTAAGGAAAATTATTGATTAACAATTTTCCCCAAGATTACAACATTCTATCCTGTAGGAAGCTCCCTAGGCAGGAAGGTAAACAGCTCAAAATAGCTTCAGGAAGTCCCTGAAACAGACCAGAGTCACTAGGCTCCTCCCTGCCAGAGTAAGCAGTAACTGAACTGCCAAGAAGTCTGAGACCAGAGCAGCTGCCTGGAAGAGGTTAGGTCAGAGTCACTTGGGAAGGTCACTCTCCAACATGTTGAGCTCCTGCAGACTGTGTGGTGTTCTCCAGGTTCCCAGCTTTGTGAACTGTCATCCATGCTAGGGTGGGCCGTGGTGGTGGTACAGCTGTCTTTGAGTCATTTCTGTTCCGGCAAGTAACCCCAGGAAAACTCATTGGTTCAGCAAGTTGGACTTTGGTGTTCTCTGTACTTTGGTCTGTTGTGTAGGCTTCCTATCTGAGGTCAGTAGATATGTGTACTTCATCTTCCCATCACCCAACAAAAAAGAAGAAAGTAAAAATTACCATATGATCTTTTAGATTTTTTTCTATATCCACACATGCCTAGGAATTCTGAAGAATTGTTTAATGAAGACAAAGCAAAACAACCCAAAGGCACTTGTATAAAATCCACCCTCTATTTTATTATTTACTTATTTTACTATCAGGAACACAACTTAATTGATACAAACAATTCTGTACATGTAGCAAGGCCTTGGGAGGAAGTGATCGACATAGCATATGTGCTTGAGTTCTGGGACATGAACAGGTGACAAGAGTGGACTGTGACAAAGTAGTGACCTCAGAAGCACAAGCCCACTTTTACTTCATAATTGTATATAGTGCTAGGAGAGAACCTAGGGCCTTATACAGGTTAGGCAAGTGCTCTACCACTAAGCTGTACCTCCTAGCTCAAGAGACAGTTTTCCTGGATCTCATGCCAGCTTTTCTTAAACACATCTTTTAACCAGAGTGTATTTTAAGACTGGTTTCATGGTGTACCTATCTTACAGCATGCAGGAGGAGAATCAGGATTTCAAGAACAGCCTTGACTATATGGTTCCAGGTCAGCCTGGACTACAGGAGACCTTGTCTCAGTCTCCCTTGCGCTCCTGCCCCCCAAAAGATAGATAGATAGATAGATAGATAGATAGATAGATAGAGTCAAGTAAAATAAAAGTGAGTTTGAATGAGGGGAAGAAGGTAAGAAAAGTTAATGCACAAGATTTTCACAGGCTAGGAACAGAATGGAAAGAGTACGAAGGGCAAAAAAGACAGGCGATAACATTTGTGTACATTGGTCATTTTCCAGGTTCCCAATAAATACCTCCCTCAAAAGCAAAAGTTAAAACAAGTTTAAATTCTGTCATCCATTCACTCATTAAATACTTATTCAGGGTCTTGCTGTTTGCCAGGTACTATACAAGGCAGCAGATCCAGCAGTGAGAAGACAAACTTTGCCAGAGAAGTGAACAGAGCGCTTGGCATAGGGAACAGTCTGTGCTTGGGAGACAGCCAGAAGGAGACTGAGCCTGTCAAGAAACAACAGAAAGTCCAGCAGTGCTGAGACACGAGTGGGAGGGGGCGGGGCTTGGGCAAGGGTAGGTGAGGTTTCAGAGAGAAGCCACAGCTCCTCTGGAAAGCCAAGGATTAATTTAAAATTCCTCCCGAAGCTGTTGGGGCCCCCTCTGAAGCTTGTAGGTAGGCAAGGACGCAGGGTTTACTTTTTACAATACTGAGAGCAGAAAACATGTAATCTGAGGTGTTAAATAGAAGCAACCTTATTTCATCTAGTGGTAGTATAGCAGATTGGTAAATGCACTTGTCATTTGCAACAGTGTACATTTATACAAGTGCAAGTGTGGCGCTGATAGGGAGTTTGGCTAATTTATCATGTGTCTTCTGATATGATAAAGCTTCGATTTTCTTGTCAGTTGTGATATTTATAAAGTATGTTGTGAGTAACTGGTAAATGTCAATTTCTTACTAAGAATTATTTTATCATTTAAAAGTATATTTGGATTAAAAAGTGTAAGATATAAATTAGAAACAGTTTGTATCATTAAAGTACAGAGTACACAATTCATCTCATAACTGATTAGAGATTTGAAAGGCAGCTGTGAATATTTGGGCTATCTTTTTATATTATAAAAATACAATCAATTTAGTTGTATCAGTATATTTAATATAATGTGTACTGTCCAGCCGGAGACAAAGCTTACTTATCCTCAGCTGCTATTCTAAGCAAAGCACGTGTAGTTTTCTTTAGTAACTTAGTGAATTATTTACTTAAATGAGTTCAACGTGAATGCTTATATTCACTTAAAATCAACTATCAAAACGTACAGATCAATTTTTTTGAGTAAGATAGTATGTGTGTTGTAAAACATAACTCAGAGGCAGTGGTCTTGATCTCTTAGTTGTTCAATCAGTCCCCGACAGGAGAGGCAGCCGTGCCGTATTCACATAGCTTCTCATGTGTCACTGTTTAAGTAAAAGAAATATTTCTGCTCAATTTCATGAGGCTTTCTAAGTCATTTCCTAGGTTTTCCTGTGTTGTGCGTGTTCTCAATATTCTGATTGTCCTTTTGATAATGACAGCAGCTTTGAAATGTATGAGTTGTTTTTGTATTACAGTGGCCCGTTGTCATTTGGAATAGGCCTGAGAGAGGGAGCTACTTAAGTCAAACTGCAGACTAAAACCAAGGTGAAGAATATCATAGTCTAGCTTTTCCAGCCCTTTAAGACAGTAAATATTTGACCAACAAGGGGGATAACATTTAAATGTAAACAAATACAATGATTAATAAAAAAGAACGATGTAAAATATTAACAGTTCAGAATCATAAAAAATACATTAAATATTTAAGGTTATTGTTATATTGTCTATTCTAAATTTTTCATGGCTATTGTGAGTATGGAAGCAGTGAACATATTAAACATTGGGCTGTTTTTTATCCCTGTAAAAGGCAAAGAGAAAGGTATAGCTTGTTTCTATATCATCTACGAGTCCCCCTGTGTATCCCTAATTTAACAAAGCAATGGGTATGGAGTCTAGTCAGAAAATGCCATCCTTCTGCCTGTTTATTAGTACAATTTGTCATTTTTGATTTGGAATTTTTTTCCACAGGTAACTATGACATTGATAATGCTTTAATAAATTTTGAATTCTCTTTTCTTTGACAGAGTAGAGAATAGTTTCATATCTTTCTAAAAATGCACTAGGTTTTAATAAGTACTACTTAGTATTTTGGGCCTTCATTCAGAGAGAAGTTGCTACTCTCCCTGGGTCTATGGGAGAGCTTCCAGCTAATTGTATTGCTTCAAGTATTTTATTTCCGGCTGTTTATGTCTTGGGGAGGCTTCTCACAGCTGCCATTTACCATGACTGAGAGGAACCAGTTCTTAGCTATTTGAGTGTTGCAGGAGCTCCGTCTTTTCCTTATGCTTGTTTACCACTGTGAGCACTACATTATTTCTTCCATCCAGTAGACTCTTGAGTTTGCTGGAGTCTTTATTTTTTCCTGCTTATGACTGATAGGGTTTCATTTTGTGATTAAAATTGAAATGAGCTTATAGCGCAAACATTGTCTGTTATTGATGGATTCTGGAATACTTACCTTGCTCAATGAAGAAAGGTTACAATACTTAATAACTTAATAAGTTTTAAATATTCTAAATTTAAATCTATTGAAATTATGCAAGTAGAAGAGTTTTACAACTTCAAATTATTTTCTCTTTTTTCTTTTTTCTTTTTTTTTTTTTTTGATTTTTTTTGAGACAGGGTTTTTCTACATCACCTTGGCTGTCCTGGAACTCACTCTTTAGACCAGGCTGGCCCACGAACTCAGAAATCCTCCTGGCTCTGCATCCCAAGTGCTGGAATTAAAGGCGTGTGCCACCACTGCCCAGCATCAAATTATTTTCTAAGAACCCCTTTTAATGATAAGAAAATTATTTATCCATAACTTGAGAAAATTTTGACACTTTGATTTTTATTTTTTATAATATTTTTTCATGTTTTAAAATTATAATTAAATCCTTTCCTCCTCCAAGTCCCTGAATATAGTGTAAAAAGGGAAGTTCTTATGAAAAGCATCAGAAGAAGAAAACAAATTGTCCCTTTTCTGGTAAATAACGATTTACAGCTTCACTGTCTAAATTAAATGTGTGGGATTCCACTTAATCTTCAAGAGTTTGATAGGAAGCTAAATATGTAAACAAAAAACCAATTTTACTTAAAAATAATGAACATAGTGTTTACATAATATGAGGAAATATAGAGTGTCTGGTAATGCCCTTCACTGCTTGGGTGGATCTACACTGTAAAGACAACTGCTGTGTTCATGAATGTCCTTATATTAGAAGTATTTATATATTTTATGGATCATGCACAAAAAGAACTAAAACATTGCCGATGAGATGCTAACATGCCATGATTTTTGCAAATTTTAGTTTTTGAAATACAAATATTGAATGGTTTTGAGATGTCTTTCTACTTTGAATGGAGTGTTTAAATGCTTAGACTTTCCAGTTCCTGTACGTATGGTACAAAAGGTAGTTTTGGCTGGATGTGAAGCGTCAAATCAAAGACCACTGTATGGACCTGTGTTAAGGCCTTGAAATCCAGCTCTTAGGTGCTCTGCAGAGTTCAAACACCCAGTTTCTATTCACCTGCCATGATAATTGAGATGATGACAGACCTTTTCAATTATCCATTCAGGATTTTATCTTATCAAGTTTCCAAACTGTATATAGTTTAATTGTATATGTATACAATTAAAAACAAGTCAAAACAAAGACCACACACTCACTCTCTCTCTCTCTCTCACTCTCTCTCTCTCTCTCTCTCTCTCTCTCTCTAAACTGCTAGGTATTATCTCTCCCAAAGAAAGTGTCAAACAACTACTTTATGTTCTTGAGAGAGAGGATAAAGTATCTTCTCTCTTGGTTATCTCTCCCATAGATTTAGTGAAACTTAGGGATCAGAGAATATTGTGTCATTGAAAGCTGTTTGGATAATTGATCTATTTTTATGGTTCTTACTACAAAATGGTCACTGGAATGCTTGAAGTAGACAAGCCATTTTAACCCACAACTTAGTAACTAGCCAGGAAATCTCCTCTTACTTACGTAAAGATAATTTCCCATGGGACATTGCTAGAGATTCATTTGGCTTAGTACCTTTGTAGACTTTGAAAGTATTGATAGACATAATTACTTTTTTGAGGGCAATACTTCCACCCCAAGAAAGTATTAGTGACTTTTTTTTT
>JADRCD010194508.1:0-21697 GCA_019843815.1 Montemys delectorum | reverse complement strand
TCTTGGGACCATTGGCTTGGAGTATTGTTTTCCAGCCTTTTATTCTGAGGTAGTGTCTGTCTTTGTCACTGAGGTGGGTTTCCTGTATGCAGCAAAATATTGGGTCCTGTTTACGTACCCAATCTGATAGTCTATGTCTTTTTATTGTTGAGTTGAGTCCATTGATGTTAATAGATATTAAGGAAAAGTAATTGTTGCTTGCTGTTAGTTTTGTAGTTAGAGCTGGCGTTCCGTTCATGTCTCTATCTTCTTTTAGTTTTGTTGGAAGATTACATTTTTGCTTTTTCAGGGATGTAGTTCCCCTCCTTGTGTTGGAATTTTCCATTTAATACCCTCTGAAGGGCTGGATTTGTGGAAACATATTGTGTGAATTTGGTTTTGTCATGGAATACTTTGGTTTCTCCATCTATGGTGATTGAGAGTTTTGCTGGGTATAGTAGTCTAGGCTGGCATTTGTGTTCTCTTAGGGTCTGTATGACATCTGCTAAGGATCTTCTAGCTTTCATAGTCTCTGGTGAGAAGTCTGGTGTAATTCTGATAGGCCTGCCTTTATATGTCACTTGATCTTTTTCCCTTACTGCTTTTAGTATTCTTTCTTTGTTTTGTGCATTTGGTGTTTTGACTATTATGTGGCGGGAGGAATTTCTTTTCTGGTCCAATCTATTTGGAGTTCTATAGGCTTCTTGTATGTTCATGGGCAACTCTTTCTTTAGGTTAGGGAAGTTTTCTTCTATAATTTTGTTGAAGATATTTACTGACCCTTTAAGTTGGAGGTCTTCACTCTCTTCTATACCTATTATCCTTAGGTTTGATCTTCTCATTGTGTCCTGGATTTCCTGGATGTTTTTGGTTAGGATCTTTTTGCATTTTGCATTTTCTTTGATTGTTCTGTCAATGTTGTCCATGTTATCTTCTGCCCCTGAGATTCTCTCTTCTATCTCTTGTATT
Organism: Montemys delectorum; assembly: GCA_019843815.1. NCBI lineage: Eukaryota > Metazoa > Chordata > Mammalia > Rodentia > Muridae > Montemys > Montemys delectorum. Next base: position 20,749 of record JADRCD010194508.1, on the reverse strand, counting down.
CTGTTGGTGATGCTTGCATGTATGTTTCCTGACTTTTTTCCTAAGATTTCTAACTCCAGGGTTGTCTCCTTTTGTGATTTCTTTATTGTTTCTACTTCCATTTTTAGGTCCTGAATGGTTTTACGCAGTTCCTTCACCTGTTTGTTTGTGTTTTCCTGCAATTCCTTAATGGATTTTTGGGTTTCCTCTTTAAGGGCTTCTATTTGTTTATTTGTGATCTCCTGTAATTCTTTATGGGATTTTTTTTGTTTCCTCTTTAAGAGCTTGTATCTCTTCATCTGTTTTCTCCTGTATTTCTTTATGGGAGTTATTCATGTTCTTCTTAAGTTCCTCTATCAGCATTGTGAGATGTGTCTTTAGATCCAAATCTTGCTTTTCTGGTGTTTTGGAATATCCAGGGCTTGTTGAGGTGGGAGTACTAGGTTCTGGTGAAGCCAAGCAATCTTGGTTTCTGTTGGTAGGATTCTTGCGTTTGCCTTTTGCCATCTCTTGATCTCTGGTGTTAAAAGTTCTTGGTGTCTTAGAGCTTGACCTTTCCTTGCTTCCCTGCAACTCCCCTTCCACTCCTGAGGTCTTTGCCTCCCAGCTGGTCTCACCTGAGTCCTTGGGCTGAAATCTGCCTTGGAGGGAATCTCTCCCCTAGCAGGGAGGGGGCAGAGATGGTCTCTGATCCAGCTGTGTAGCTCAGAAGCTGAGAGGCTCCTGTCCCTGCAGTCCTGAGACTCTCCTGCACTTCCTGAGGCCTATGCCTCCAGGCTGGTCCCGCCTGATTCCTGGGGCTGAAGCCTGCCCTGAGTCCTTGGGCTGAAGTCCGCCCTGGAGGGAAGCTCTCACCTGAGTCCTTGGGCTGAAGTTCGCCTTGGAGGGAAGCTCTCCCTTAGCAGGCAGGGGGCAGAGATGGTTGCTCATCCAGCTCTGTAACTTGGAAACTGAGAGGTTCCTGTCCCTGCAGTCCTGCGACTGTCACTTGAGTTTTTCATCTTAACTATTTTGACTGGTGTGAGGTGGAATCTCAGGGTTATTTTAATTTGCATTTCCCTGATGACTAAGGATGTTGAATATTTTTTTAGGTGCTTCTTGGCCATTTGAGTTTCCTTAGTTCAGAATTCTCTGTTTATCTCTGTTCTCCATTTTTTAATAGGGTTATTTGGTTCGCTGGAGTCTAACTTCTTGAGTTCTTTGTATATATTGGATATTAGCCCTCTATTGGGTGTAGGATTGATAAAGATCTTTTCCCAATCTGTTGGTTGCCATTTTTGTCCTATTGACAGTGTCCTTTGCCTTACAGAAGCTTTGCAATTTTATTAGGTGCCATTTGTTGATTCTAGATTTTAGAGCATAAGTCATTGGTGTTCTGTTAAGGAAAATTTCCCCTGTGCCTATGTGTTAGAGGCTCTTCCCCATTTTCTCTTCTATTAGATTCAGTGTATCTGGTTTTATGTGAAAGCCCTTGATCCACTTGGACTTGAGCTTTGTACAGGGAGATAAGAATGCATTTGCATTCTACTACATGCTGACTGCCAATTGAGCCAGCACCATTTGTTGAAAATGCTGGATGGATTTAGCTTCTTTGTCAAAGATCAAGTGACCATAAGTGTGTGAGTTCATTTCTGGGTCTTCAGTTCTATTCCATTGATCTACCTGATTGTCACTGTTACCAATACCATGATGTTTTTGTTTTTTGTTTTTTTTTGTTTTTTAAATCACAATTGCTCTGTAGTACAGCTTGATGTCAGGGATGGTGCTTCCCCCAGAAGTTCTTTTATTGTTGAGAATAGTTTTTGCTATACTGGTTTTTTTGTAATTCCAAATGAATTTGAGAACTGCTCTTTCTAGTACTATGGACAATTGAGTTGGAATTTTTATGGGGATTGCACTGAATCTGTAGATTGCCTTTGATAGGATGGCCATGTATACTATGTTAATTCTGCTAACCCATGAGCATGGGAGATTTCTCCATTTTCTGAGGTCTTCTTTGATATCTTTCTTCAGAGACTTGAAGTTCCTGTCATACAGATCTTTCATTTGATTGATTAGAGTTACACCAAGATATTTTTATATCGTTTGTGACTATTGTGAAGGACATTGTTTCCCTAATTTCTTAATGAGCCCATTTACCCTTTGAGTAGAGGAAGGCTACAGAGTTTTTTGAGTTAATTTTATATTCAGCCACTTTGCTGAAGTTGTTTAACAGCTATAGGAGTTCTTGGTGGAATTTTTGGGGTCACTTAAGTATACGATTATATCATCTGCAACTAGTGATATTTTGAATTCTTCCTTTCCAATTTGTATCCCTTTGATCTCCTTTTGTTGAGTAATTGCTCTGACTAGAACTTTGAGTATTATATTGAATAGGTAGGGAGAGAGTGAGCAGCCTTGTCTAGCCCCTGATTTTAGTGGCATTGCTTCAAGTTTCTCTCCATTTAGTTTGATATTGGCTACTAGTTTGCTGTACATTACTTTTACTACGTTTATGTATGGGCCTTTAATTCCTACTATTTCTAAGACTTTTAACATGAAAGGGTGCTGAAGTTCATCAAATGCTTTTTCAGCATCTAAGGAAATCATGTGGGTTTTTTTCTTTGAGTTTTTCATTTAGTGAATTACATTGATGGATTTCCATATATTGAACCATCCCTGCATCCCTGGGTTGAAGCCTACTTGATCGTGGTGAGTGATCATTTTGGTGTGTTCTTGGATTCAGTTGGCAAGAATTTTATTGAGTATTTTTGCATCGATTTTCATAAGGAAATTGGTCTGAGGTTCTCTTCCTTTGTTGGGTCTTTGTGTGGTTTAGGTATATGCATAATAAAATGTATTGCGTAGTGTTATTTCTGTTTCTATTTTTTGGAATAGTTTGAAGAGTTTTGGTATTAGGTATTAGGCCTTCTTTAAAGGTCTGATAGAATTCTGCAGTAAACCCATCTGGTCCTGGGCTTTTTTTGGTTGGGAGACTTTTAATGACTGCTGCTATTTCTCTAGGGGTTATGGGACTGTTTAGATGGTTTATCTGATCATGATTTAATTTTGGTATTTGGTATTTGTCTAGAAAATTCTTCATTTCACCCAGATTTTCCAGTTTTGATGAATATAGGTTTTTGTAGTAGAATCTCATGTTTTTTTGAATTTTCTTGGTTTCTGTTTTTATAGTTCCCTTTTTATTTCTCACTTTTTTCATTTTGATAATATCTCTGTGCCCCCTTGTTATTCTGGCTGAGGGTTTATCTAGTTGATTTCCTCAGAGAACCAGCCCTGGTTTTGATTCTTTGTATAATTGTTTTTGTTTCTCCTTGGTCAGTTTCAGCCATGAGTTTGATTATTTCCTGCCATCTACCCCCTTGGGTGTATTTACTTCTTTTTGTTTGAGAGCTTTCAGTTGTACTGTTAAGCTGCTAGTATATGCTCTCTCTAGTTTCTTTTTGGAGGCACTCAGAGCTATGAGTTTTCCTCTTAGTACTGCTTTCATTGTGTACCATAAGTTTGGGTTTGTTGTGCCTTCATTTTCATGAAATTCTAAAAATGTCTTTAATTTCTTTCTTTATTTTTTCCTTGACCAAGTTATCATTGAGTAAGACATTGTTCAGCTTCTATGTGTATGTGTGCTTTCTGTTGTTTTTGTTGTATTGAAGACCAGCCTTAGTCCATGGTGATCTGATAGGATGTGAAGGATTATTTTAATCTTCCTGTATCTGTTGATACCTGTTTTGTGACTGATTATATGGTCAGTTTTGGAGAAGGCACCATGAGATGCTGAGAAGAAGGTACATTATTTTCTTTTAAAATGAAATGTTCTATAAATATCTGTTAAATGCATTTGGCCCATAACTTCTGTTAGTTTCATTCTGTTTAGTTTCTGTTTCCATGATCTGCCCATTGCTGAGAGTCCGTTGTTGAAGTCTTCCATTATTATTGTTTGAGGTACAATGTGTGTTTTGAGTTTTAGTCATTTCTTTTATGAATGTTGGTGCCCTTGCATTTGGAGCACAGATATTCAGAATTGAGAGTTCATCTTGGTACACTTTTGCTTTGGTAAGTGCCTTCCTTATCCCTTTTGATAACTTTTGGTTGAAAGTAGATTTTATTCAATATTAGAAAGGCTAATCCAACTTGTTTCTTGGAACCATTTGCTTGAAAAATTGTTTTCCAGCCCTTTATTCTGAGGTAGGTCTCTCTTTGACACTGAGGTAAGTTTCTTGTATTCAGCAAAATGCTGGGTCCTGTTTACATATCTAGTCTGTTAGTCTATGTCTTGTTATTGGGGGAATTGAGTCTATTAATGTTAAGAGATATTAAGGAATACTGATTGTGCTTGGACCCAAACTCAGCAGCCAGTCCCACAATAGTCAAAGGCTCTCTTGAGGAGGACACAACATCTGTCCCAACACCGGGAGTAACTGGAACCAGTGGCAGCCCGGCATGTAGGAACTCTGCCAGCCCAGTGGCACAGGTTCCTTCCAGTCTGTTTGTGCTGGTACCCTGAGCATACCTTGGGCGTAAACTCTGCAGTGAGTGTCATAATACCCAGAGGAAGCTCTACTCACTTCTCATGATGATGATATAGGACTTTTAAAAGGATATAAATAACTCTGTGAAAGAAATACAGGAGAACACAGGTAAACAGGTAGAAGCCCTTAAAAAGGAAACACAAAAATCCTGAAAAGAAGTACATGAAAACACAATCAAACAGACGAAGGAAATGAATAAAATCATCCAGGATCTAAAAATGGAAAGAGAAACGATAAAGAAGTCACAAAGGGAGAGAACCCTGGAGTTAGAAAACCTAGGAAACAGATCAGGAATTCTAGATGCAAACATCACCAACAGAATACAAGAGAAAAGAGAGAATCTCAGGGGCAGAAGATACCATAGAAAATACTGACACAACAGTCAAAGAAAACACTAAAAAGCAAAAAGCTCCTAAAAACATCCAGGAAATCCAGGACACAATGAGAAGACCAAACCTAAGGATAATAGGGATAGAAAAGAGTGAAGACTCTCAACTTAAAGGGCCAGTAAATATCTTCAACAAAATCATGGATGAAAACTTCCCTAACCTAAAGAAAGAGATACCCATGAACATACAAGAAGCCTACAAAACTCCAAATAGACTGGATCAGAAAAGAAATTCTTCCCTTCACATAATAATCAAAACACCAAATGCACCAAACAAAGAAAGAATTTTAAAAGCAGTAAGGGAAAAAGGTCAAGTAACATATAAAGGCAGGCCTATCAGAATTACAACAGACTTCTTGTCAGAGACTATGAAAGTTAGAAGATCCTGGGCAGATGTCATACAGACCCTAAGAGAACATAAATGCCAGCCCAGGCTACTATACCCAGCAAAACTCTCAATTACCGTAGATGGAGAAGACAAGATATTCCATGACAAAACCAAATTTTCACAATATCTTTCCACAAATCCAGCCCTCCAAAGCATAATAGATGGAAAACAACATAAGGAGCAAACCTACACCCTAGAAAAAGCAAGAAAGTAATCTTTCAACTTACCCACACAAACCTAATTCCACCTCTAACAACAAAAATAACAGGAAATTACAATTACTTTTCCTTAATATCTCTTAAAAGTAAAATTAATATTACCAACCTATCCTAATCGATTGAAATCCAAAAATATGAGGAATTAGGTATTTGTTAACTGTCATCCAGTGGTCTCTCTAATTTGGTAATTGGAGAAATAGGTCCAATATTGTACAATCCATATACACTTTCTGCTTGTTTGTATGTGACAGTGTCTTGCTGTGTACCACATAATGGTCTTGAAATCATGCTTCTCCAATCTTAGCCTTTCTATTAGTAGAATTGTTTATTTGATGTTTTACATACTATGGCTTTCAGAATGGCTTACATATTTCAAACGTATTTATACAGCCAAAAGAAATGTAGACAATTAACTTGGGAGGTGGCTTGTAAGAGAACAACAAAGAATGAGACTGAATGATTTGCTTGATATTTATAATTATTGTATCAATTTTGAAGAAGAGGACTTTATAAGTTACTCTTTTTCTGAGATGAATGCTATCTAAAATCATCACAGCCAATGAACCAGATTCTTACCCATATTGTTACCTATAGACTTAGAATGAAGGCAATCATTCATGTCAAATAGCTTTGACCATTGCAGGAAATCTGTACCGAGAAATTGTTTCTACAATTCATTCCTTGGCACAGCAGAACTGTCAACTCTTAGCCTAGCCTACTATGGAGTTAAAATTCTTTGGTGATGTGAGGATCATTGAAGTACAACCTTATTACAATGAACTCAAATGTCTAAAAATTGTTCTTATTTTGGGTTTGTATGATAGTAAGAGTCAAGATTTTAAGCTCTACTAAAAACAAAACAAGACCAACCAACCAACCAAACAAACAAAAAGTCTTTATTTATGTTCATTTAAAAAACTAATAGTGATATATTATTTTAAAATATCATAGAGTTAATATGTTTTGGAGTTATTTAAAGTTTACATTGAGATAAAAGTATATATTTTCAGTATTACTCTAAACAAGCATCTACATAAGACTGTTCAACTTATTGTTGTTTTACATCAAACAACTTTTATAATACTCATTTTTACTGTTACAATATTTTATAAATTTTAAAGAATATTATAAAAAAAAAAAGGTAGGCAGGTATTGAAGGGGGCTTCTCTGGAAGGAGTTGGGTTACAAAAGCAAAAGAAGAATGATTTAATTCTATTTACTTAAAATATGTTTTTAAATGTTAACAAATTCCAATAAATTGAAATTATGTATCTTTTCTCATCATAATGCAATAAAACTCAACTCAATTAAAAAAAGGAAGTGATTGTTGCTTCCTGTTATTTTTGTTGTTAAAGGTGGAATTATGTTTGTGTGGCTATCTTCTTTTGGGTTTGTTGAAAGAAGATTACTTTTCTTGCTTTCTCTAGGGTGTAGTTTCCTCCTTGTGTTTGAGTTTTCTATCTATTATCCTTTGTAGGGATGGATTTGTGGAAAGATATTGTGTAAATTTGGTTTTCTCATGGAATGTCTTTGTTTCTCCATATATGGTAATTGATAGTTTTGCTGGGTATAGTTTCCTGGGCTGACATTTGTGTTCTCCTAGGGTCTGTATGACATCTGCCCAGGATCTTCTAGCTTTCATAGTCTCTCGTGAGAAGTCTGGTATAATTCTGATAGGCCTACATTTATATGTTACTTGACGGTTTCCCTTATTGCTTTTAAAATTCTTTCTTTGTTTAGTCCATTTGGTGTTGATTATTATGTGATGGGAGGAATTTCTTTTCTGAACCAATGCATTTGGAGTTCTTTAGGCTTTTTGTATGTTCATGGGCATCTCTTTCTTTAGGTTATGGAAGTTTTTTTTCTATAATTTTGTTGAAGATATTTACTGACTCTTTAACTTGGGACAATCTTCGCTCTCTTCTATCCCTATTATCCTTAGGTTTGGTCTTCTCATTGCATCCTGGATTTCCTGGATGTTTTTGGTTAGAAGCTTCTTGCTTTTGCATTTTCTTTGACTGTTGTGTCAATGTTTTCTATGATATTTTCTGCCTCTGAGATTCTCTCTTCTATTTCTAGTATTCTGTTGGTGATGCTTACATCTATGACTCCTGATCTCCTTCCTACGTTTTCTATCTCCATGGTTGTCTCCCTTTGTGATTTCTGTATTGTTTCTATTTTCATTTTTAGATCCTGAATGATTTTATTCATTTCCTTCACCTGTTTGGTTGGGTTTTCCTGTAATTCTTTTCAGGATTTTTGTGTTTCCTTTTTAAGGGCTTCTCCCTGTTTCCCTGTGTTCTCCTGTATATCTTTAAGGGAATTATTTATGTCCTTCTTAAAGTCTTCTATCATCATCATGAGATATGATTTTAATCAGAGCCTTGCTTTTCTGGTGTGTTGGGGTATTCAGGGCTCACGGTAGTGGGAGAACTGGCTTCTGATGATGCCAAATAGCCTTGCTTTCTGTTGCTTATGCTCTTGTCCTTGCTACTGGACATCTAGTTATCTCTGGTTTATCTGGTCTTGTTGTCTCTGACTGTGGCTTTTCCATCCTGCAAGCGTGTGTGTCAGTCCTCCTGGGAGACCAGTTCTCTCCAGATGGGATTTGGGTATGGAGAGCTGTGGCACAGGATCAGCTCTGGGCTCAGATGTAAACCCCCAATGTTAAATGTTTTAAACAATTACTAATCATTTATGTATTTCTTATAAGAACTCCTTGTTCAGTTTATGTGTCTACTTGTTGATTGGATTATTTGTGTGGTTTTCAGTGTTTATTTATAAACTTCTTAATCTATTCTAGATATTTGTTCCATTTCAAATTAATAGCTGGTTATTTTTTTCTATTATAAGAGCTATATCTTTAATCTTATAATTGTTTCCTTTCTAAAAATTTAAATGTGCACAAAATTTTAAATGTGATGCAATCTTTATTGTCAATACTTTTAATAAAATTATTTAATTACCCGGCATTTTCCTCTTGTTGTGTGGAGCCTAAGTTCAGTTACAGAGCAGCTGGTTACCAGCAAAATATTTTCTAGTGCTATGGAGGCTAGATGGCAGGAAAGAGTCTTTAAGGCAGACCCAAGTCAAATCAACTGATTCCTAGGTCAAGTTTGAGTTCAAAAGTAGGGGCCATTCTCAACTCTTGAGGAAGCAACCCAGGGCTACATCGATGATTGGTATTGTTTTAGAAGTCATTTGGATTACCCTAACCAAACATTTCTGAAGTATGTTTCTCATGGTTAATCTTGCGGTTTTAGTTTATGGTTCTTGTGGGGGCTTTTGTCAGCCCAAGTGACTCTCTCTCTCTCTCTCTCTCTCTCTCTCTCTCTCTCTCTCTCTCTCTCCTTTTCTTTTCTTTTCTTTTCTTTTTTTTTTTTTTGAGACAGGGTTTCTCTGTGTAGCCCTGGCTGTCCTGGAACTCACTCTGTAGACCAAGCTGGCCTCAACCTCAGAAATCCACCTGCCTCTGCCTCCCAAGTGCTGGGATTAAAGGTGTGCGCCACCACTGCCCGGCTCCTTTTCTTATTTCATATCACCTATCTCTTTCTATTCTCCTTTCTAAACCAGCCTCTCCATCCTTAATCTATGGTCCCTTTATATTTTCCCTGTTTTTGTAGACTCCAATCTGAGTATTCTGTCGTTGCAATTTTAGAATCTCTCTCTGTAGTGTGTTTTCTAAGAGAGTTCTATTGATAACCTCTCCAAATCTTGTTGGAAGGCCACATCTTTTGGACATGGTGCTCGTCTTTTTCTGTCTTCTAATGTCAGCACTCTCTGTGTGTCACTGAGACCTGCAAAGTCTCAAGAGAGATATGTTGGTATTGTCATTGAATGTGCTTGTATGAGCTGAGTCATTCTGCTTCAGAATTCTGTCTTCACCTCTTGAGAAATTATTATAATGTGTTTCAGTGGGACCCTCTCTTTGCTTAAAACTCTGGACAACTTTATTAAAACATAGCTAAAATAAAACTCACCCATATAAATATACAATCCAGTAGCTTCAGTATGTTCACTAAATTGCACAGCTATCACTGTTATCAATTGTGGAACCTTTTCATCACCCAAGAGAAGACTCCATAATGTCACAGTCCTTATTTACTCTCCTCTGCCTGCTCTTTACAGCCAGTCCCTGAACTAGGCAACCACTTCCTTGTATTTTGTTACTTCTATATGTGTTTCCCTATTCAGGTACTTGGCACCTCTTATCCAAATTAATATATAATCTGCATCCAATCTCCTTTCTTCTCCCTGGTAACTGTCATCCTACTCTATCCTACAAAAGTAGTGTTTTTTTGATATTTCATATATGAGCAAGAACATATGCTATTTATCTTACTTTTATGGCTTATTTTGTATAACATTATTTTGTATAACAACATACTCATCCATGTTGTCAGATGTGACAAGAGCTTTTTTCTTATATATGAATTCCATTGCATGTATTTGTTATAGATTTACATTTTTATATCTTATGTGTCGGTTTATTTGTGGATAGATGCCTAAGCTGATTCTATAGTGCTGCAGTTAGTATGGGAGATCTGACATCTCATTGTTCTCACTTGATTTCCCTTGGAATAAACTCCAAATGTGTTGTTGAATCATATTGTAGGTATTTACAAATTACTTTTGAGGAAGTACCATGTTGTTTGTCATAAAGTTTGTGCTAATTTATGTCCCCATCAACAGTGTTTAATTGCTATCTCTACATCCTTTTGAAAGCTCATTATTTACAATCTAAAATCAGTGTCAGGCATTTTAAATGACTTAGATTAGCTGCATAAGTCTTGGTGGTTGCTTCTTTGTCTATAGCAGTGTCCTAATCTTTGGTGAAATTATTTGATCTTCAGAGAACTTAGAAAATAAAAGTAAATAGCCAATGAGACATTGTCACAATTATTTGTTTACTGTGCTCTCTGCATTTGTCAATATTTATTCTAGGGCATGCCCTTTTCCGTGTCCCAAGGATCATAAGGAAAGCAAAGAATAGTGCTTTCTTTAAGTCTGACAGAATGATCAGTAGCTTGTTCTACTTATTTGCTTATTCATATAAACCATAAGATAAGCTGTTAAGAACAATCATATATCTTGGGGCCTCTTACTTTTCTGCATTTTTATTGTATTGAATCCTTACACCAGATAGCACTGTACACAAGTGAGAAAGAAGCTGTGGCCTGGAGTCCTGTGTATAAAGGTAAATATAACTTCAGTAGGAATTAAGCTTCAGCACTTTATTAAAACGGGTTCTCTTGGTTCATACCATGTGGCCCACCAGAGTATAATCAACCTGAGATGTGGCCAAATTTGATCTCTAAGAATAGCTCTGCCTTAACTCTAGCCACTCAGAGTATCTGACCTGACTCACTGACTAGGTAGAGATTCCTCAGGGACTGTTTCTGCAGAGAGGATGTGCTGGCTTAACTTTTTTCCAAAGTATATTTTTCTATATTCATCATAATAGATTTCACTGAGCTATTTGTGTAGTTTTAATAAGTGCTAGGACTTTTTTCCCCTAGCATTCTCTATTCTTTTCTACTCTATTTTTCTAACATCATATTTTTATTGATTGTTCAAGAATTTCAGACAATGCCCCTCGATCACATTCACTTTCCCATTCCTCCCAGATCCATCCTCTTATCCTTTAACTGTTTTTTGAGACAAGTTTTCTCACTGAACCTAGATCTTACTGATTCTGCTAGACAGTACACCTAGCCTGCCTCTGCCTCACCAGTGCAGGGATTATGGAACATGCTGTCATACATGATGTTTTTGCATGGGTCTGGGAATCTTAACTCAGGCTTTATGCTTGATTGACAAGCATTTTACTAAGCCATTTATCCAGCCTCTACTTTTCAAGTTATTTTTGAATTGTGTCTTTGATTAAGAAGACACCGTTGTATTTAATGCTTGTTTTTCTTTCCACATTTTGTTTATTCCACTTAGAGACTCCTTTATTTTGTTCATAACCAAAGTCACACAGGTTCTTCTAAAGCTAGTGAGATATTTCTTTCATAGAATAACTAAAGGATTTTATCAATACTTCTTCTGATCTTTGTATGTTTTTGCTACTATCTTTATTATATTATTCTGAGATTTACTCTCTTTCCTATACTTTACATATTGGTTCTCTGAAGGCAGTGAAGTTATATTTTATTTTCCACAAACATTTAATATGTACTAAAATATTGGAAATACATAGTTGATGTTCAAATTATCTAACAATTACTAAGTTTGGTTATCAGCTCACCAGAAGACAAACTAATCTGAATATGGATAATGACTTTTGTAATTGTCCATGTATATACGCAACACTTGTAGACTGAGTGGATGATGAGCAGGCAGGAGTGGTTCTCCTTTTCTTTTTACATAGTAGTTCTAGGTGAATACTTGTTCTCTTGAATGAGTGAAATATAAAATATATTTTCACTCTTAATTTAGTTTTGAAATTATTAGACGCATATAAGCTGAGCGGGAAAATTTTGTTATGCTGGTATTCAAGTAGGCAACTTTTTAAAAAATTTTATTTAACCTTTTTTTTTTTTACATTCCAGATTTTTATCCTCCTCCTGATTCACCCTCTGACTGTTCCACATCCCATACCTCCATCCCCCTCCCGCACCTCCTGCCTGTCTCCAGGAGGACCTCCCCACTCCTTGGAGCCTCCAGTCTCTTGAGGGTTAGGTGCATCTTCTCTCACTAAACCCAGACCCAAAGTTCTCTACTGTATGTGTGTTGGGGCCTCATATCAGCTGCTGTATGCTGCCTGGTTGGTGGTCCAGTGTTTGAGAGATCTTGGGGGTCCAGGTTAATTGAGACTGCTGGTCTTCCTACAGGATCACCCTCCTCCTCAGCTTCTTTCAGCCTTCCCTAATTCAACTGCAGGGGACAGCTGCTTCTGTCCATTGGTTGGGTGCAAATATCTGCATCTGACACAGCTGCCTGTTGGGTCTTCCAGAGGGAAGTCTCGTCCTCAAGTCTGGTCTCTGTGGACTTACCCTCAGTGTTGCTGCAGACTGTTGGCAGGAGCCATCTTCCCAGCATACTTCATTGCCTGAAGACTGCACCTCTTGATGTGGACCCAAAATCCACTCCTTCCTAGATCTTTGCTGCTGCTCTCGAGTCTTTCCTTCTAGCCCCTTTCCACTCCTTTGTGGCCCGCCCCTCCCCCTGCAGAACTGCTCTATCAGGGCACCCATAGCCACCACACTGTTATTTATTTTACTTTATCCATTGCAAGTTTTCATTTTGAACTTTTCATGGATATTACATTTTTTAGGAGTTGAAAGAAAAAATGGTTTAACTTTTTTACCACATTAAAATACTTTAATATCGGGGCTGGTGAGATGGCTCAGAGGTTAGGAGCACTGACTATTCTTCCAAAGGTCCTGAGTTCAAGTCCCAGCAACCACATGGTGGCTCACAACCATCTGTCCAGCTACAGTGTATTCATATACATAAAATAAACAAATAAAATCTTAAAAATTTTTAATATAGAAGTGTACAGTTTTCTAATTCCATATCTTATATATGTCTGAAAACATGATTGACCAGGGTATATTTTTGAAAAAAAAATCTAGGCAGATTTAAGTAACTTAATTTTCTTGCAATTATGAAAAATTATGTATTTTTATTATTAGCATTCTTGAGTATAGCAACTGTTTTAATTAGAACTTTTACTACCTTTGTATTCAGACCAACACATACACTTTTGTTATACCTGTGTGCTAATAGATAAACATCAACACTTGGGACTCCACATGGATATTTGTAACTGAAACCACTAACGTTTACAATATATCATATTAACTTTAAATTCTAAACTACAGACAGGAAGCTGTGAGTTGATAGAAAGTGTTTTCATCAAGTATGTCAACAGCGTCTTTAGAGACACTGACTAGGAGGTTGAGGGTAGAGAGCACTGTGGAGGCCATCTTTAGAGCACTGACTAGGAGGTCATCAGAGGGAGAGAGCACTGTGGAGGCCATCTTTAGAGCACTCACTAGGAGGCCATCTGAGGGAGAGAGCACTGTGGAGGCCTCCAAGCACCTCAGGGCTCTTCATTTTATATCAAAAGTAAAAATTTGGCATGATTTATCTCAGGAATTAGTTAATGGCTATTTTTGATTGATTTTATCAAAGTGAGTGTGTGGAATCTTTGCAAAAGAAATTGTACATACTTCTTTGTACATTAGACCAGCTGAATAAGAATATCCATGGGTAGTCCTGAGCAATTTTTTTGTAGTAGTTACTGAAATAATTCTAATATGTAGTTGAGTTGAGACATCTGTTTTCTCTATTAGCCCTGCTTTTTTTTTTCAGTGTTAACACATTCAGAAGCTAGTATGTCACAGATCCTAGATTTACAAATATAGAAAATGCATATAGAATAAAATTAAGTAGTAATAACTCATGCTGTAAGCCATTAAAAAGAAATTTCATAATACATACCCTGCCCTGGCTTAGATTGAATATCTCATTTTGTTTCTTAATTTAGCAAGCATTGGGAATTGCAACTGTAAGTTTGTCAAAACCCACTTTTGTTTTGTTTTGTTTTGTTTTTTTGAGACAGAGTTTCTCCTCCGTGTAGCCCTGGCTGTCCTGGAACTCACTCTTTAGACCAGGCTCGCCTCGAACTTAGAAATCTTCCTTCCTCTACCTCCCAAGTGCTGGGATTAAAGGTGTGTGCCACCACTGCCTGGCATCTAATCCTATTTTTAATGATGGTCTTTATTTTTTTATTAGATGTTTTCTTTATTTACATGTCATATGATATCTCCTTCCTGTTTCCCCTCCAGGAAAAAAAAAAACTGCTCCCTCTCCCCTACCCCTCTTCTGCTTCCTGGCTCTGGCATTCCCCTACACTGGGGCATAGAACCTTCACAGGACCAAGGTCCTCTCCTCCCATTGATGACCGACTTGGCCATCCTCTGCTATACATATGCTGCTGGAGTCATTAGTTCCATTATGTGTTCTCTTTGGTTGGTAGTTTAGTCCCTGGGAGTTCTGAGGGTACTAGTTAGTTCATACTGTTGTTTGTGCTAAGGGGCTGCAAACCCTTCAGCTCCTTGGGTCCTTTCTCTAACTCCTTCATTAGGGATCATGTGCTCAGTCCAATGGATGGCTGTGAGCCTTTACTTCTGTATTAGTGGGGTACTGTCAGAACCTCTCAGGAGACAGCTATATCAGGCTCCTGTCAGCCAGCACTTGCTGGCATCCACAATAGTGTGTGGATTTGATGACTGAATATGGGAAGGATTCCCAGGTGAAACAGTCTATGGATTGTCCTTCCTTCAGTCTCTGCTCCATACTTTGTCTCTGCAACTCCTTCCATGGGTATTTTGTTCCCCCTTTTATGAAGGAATGAAGTATCCACACTTGGGTCTTCCTTCTTCTTGAGTTTCTGGTGGTTTGTGGATTGTATTTTGGGTATTCTGATCTTCTGGGCTAATATCCACTTATCAGAGAGTGCATACCATGTGTGTTCTTTTGTGATTATGTTATCTCACTCAGGATGATATTCTCCAGATCCATCCATTTTCCTAAGAATTTCCCAAATTCATTGTTTTTTTTAATTTTAAAATTAATTTACTATTTTTTTAAAAATTAAATATATTAAAATGCTTGAATCATCTGTTTTATACAAAATAATAACTACAAATATAGCTGAGTAGTACTCCATTGTGTAGATGTACCACATTTTCTGTATTCATTCCTCTCTTGAGGGACATCCAGTTTCTGGCTATTATGAATAAGGCTGCTATGAACATAGTGGAGCATGTGTCCTTATTACATGTTGGAGCATCTTCTGGGTATATGCCCAGGAGTGGTATAGCTGGGGTCCTCTGGTAGTACTATGTCCACTTTCCAGAGTAACCACCAATCTGATTTCCAGAGTGGTTGTACCAGCTTGCAATTCCACCAGCAATGAAGGAGTGTTCCTCTTTCTCCACAACCTTGCCAGCATCTGCTGTTTCCTGGGTTTTTTATCCTGGCCATTCTGACTGGTGTGAGGTGGAATCTGAGGGTTGTTTTAATTTGCATTTCCCTGATGACGAAGGATGTTGAACATTTCTTTAGGTGCTTCTCAGCCATTCGGTATTCCTCAGTAGAGAATTCTTTGTTTAGCTCTGTACCCCATTTTTTAATAGGGTTATCTCTGGAGTCTAACTTCTTGAATTCTTTGTATATATTGGATATTAACCCTCTATCAGATATAGGATTGGTAAAGATCTTTTCCCAATCTATTGGCTACCATTGACAGTGTTTTTTGCCTTACAGAAGCTTTGCAGTTTTATGAGGTCCCATTTGTCAATTCTTGATCTTCGAGCATAAGCTATTGATGGTCTACCTTAATCTAAGTAATACCACCTGCAGTTTTATAAACTCTATAAAGTCTAGTGCTATTTTTATCGTACTTTAATAAAAATCATAGCAGTGGGCTTATCAGCTAACATATTTTTGCTATTCTTTTATACTACATTGATAATAATCTGTTATGTGATATTTCTTGACTTCACCAGTGAATGATATTAATTTGTAAAGCATTTCAAACTAGCCTCAAATAATTCCTTGAAGGTTGCTAGAGCTTTGTTCTCTACTCACAGTATTAGTAAGTAGACACTTTCTTTAGAGTTTATATGTTTTGCAGATAATAGAAGCATCAAGGAGATGGTTTCATAAATGTCATTTGGCAACAGTTTCTTGACAGCAGAAATCAGAAGGAAACTCTAGCTCTGTATTCTGCCGTAGTCCAGGGTTTCTTCCCCAAGGCATTTTCTTGACTGCTTTCATATACTCTTCCTTAAATTTGTATAATTTTAACATATGGCAAATTGATAAATAGCATTACATAAATTATTATTACTTTTTAAAAATTAGATACCAAAACAATATTTTAAAGTATGAACTACTCTTTACTGCTCCAGTTGGTGGTAGGACCTGGGAGAGTGCAGCCAATCAATGAGGGCATCTGATGTCCATGCATTAGCCAGCTTTTCTCAGAGAGTCAGATATTTATACCCTGGGAGATAAGAGAAACCACATGAACAGAGTTTACAACCAATGAGGACAATCCACACATGGCAAAAACATATTTTTCCACAGAGGCATATAAAACAAGTAACAGTAGCCATTTATAATTAATAATGCAAAGTAAATCCACTTCTATCTGCTATACTTGGAAGGGGCACAAAAAACACATTCCAAGAAAAATTCCGTGTTTTTGAATAAATTAATGTCACAAGTCTCTTGTCTCTTCAGAGTTTTCTCACAAGCACTCAGATTTTCCTCACAAGACTATTTTTGGACTGTGTTCTGACAATCTACTTTATTGGTAATTTATGAAACATACCACTTAAAATTATAATTTGAATTATTTCTTATCCTATAACTGCATTTTACAACATCTCTTCTGTCTGAGTTAGGAACTTGTCAAGTTTTAAAACCCATCACTGTGTTTTATAGTCTTGGTTATGTATAACTGTAGTTTTCACAACTGCATGTTTAATATGCAAGTATTGGTTTTAGCTGTTTATACAAGTTCATTTATACTAATATAAAATCTACAAATTTAGTCTAGAGTTTACATTTGTAATAGGGAACTACCATGTGTCTTTCTTTTTCAAGACATTTCCCATTTTTAAAATAGTTAAATACAGATGAATTTGGAAATTAGGTTAAGAAAATCATGATATGTATGTGCAGATTATATTTTTTAAAAGTAACATTGGGGTGACAAACATGGCATTATGGCTTGTTTGTAACTAACCTACTTAAGATCATTAGTAGTGTCTCATGTGTAGGTTCCAGTCTTCCTGTAATTCCGTATAAACCCTAGCATGTGTAGTTTCTAGGTTACCATCGTCCCATCATTCCTAATCAACAGTAGCATGTGTATTTTTGGTTGTTTGTCTTGCAGTTTGTGGCAATCTTAGTTGCTCTGTTTATTAAACTTTCTATGTCAAAGTTGGTTTTGGGAAAGGTTTTATTTCCAATGCTTTTTTAAATTAATATTTTGGTAGGTATATATAATAGTGGATTTTATTATGGTATTTATCCATATATTATAATTGTACTTTGCTCATATTCACCCTTAATTATTACTTCATGTCATCTGCTTACTAGTCCTTCTTCTCCTTGCTAACATTAAATCTAGATTTCAAGGGTTGAGATGGCTGAGGGGCTTTGTTACTTTTATAGCGGACCTAGGTTTGATTCCCAGCACTCACATGGTAGCTCACAAAAATCTACAACTCCAATTCCTGAGGATTAGTTGCAGTCTTCACCTACTTTCTTCCCTCCCTCGCCCCTCCTTCCCTTTCTTCCAAGAAACAAGATCTTTGGATCTAGAGCTAATGAATTGGGTTAAGCTATCTGGCTACCAAGCTCCAGAGCTCTTCCTGTCTTTGCACGGGTGCGTGCATGCGCAAATACACACACACACACACACACACACACACACACACACACACATACACACACACACACACACACACACACACACACACACACACTCTGAAACCCTAACTAAGACAGTGGTTCTGGAATTTTAATTCATTTGGTCTTAACAAGGGACAGATTAACTTGCAAGAGGTAAGTGAGTTAACATTGTGTATTCCACAAAGGAAGTGTTCGTGTCCTGTGGTCAGAGTGTATTTATAAGAACAACAATGGAATTCAGCACAGGAAGAATAAATAGTCACAGAACAGAGGAGGGGAGCTCAGTGATCAAGAATGCCATAGGGCGAGATCCAAAGGCCTTCTGCTTCATTGTAAAGACCTGGTTGCTTATTCTTTCAGAGTAGATAGCGTTCAAGTGTTCTGATTGCCAGTGATCTTATTTAGAGTTTGAAACATTAAGAAACACTTGATGGTTTTGTTGAAATATGGTAGTGAGGGAAGGATGGAGCTGAGAGAGTAGTTAGGAGGTTATTGCAATAATTTATGTGCTTGATGATGGTTAGTTAGATGGTTGAGGTAGTGTGATGTCATTTGTGTAGATATATTTTTAAAAGCAGAGGAGAAAGTTTCTGGTACAGTATATGTGAGATATGAGAGGAGGAGTATGTTATTCTAAGATTTTTGACCTGGGATAAACTGGGACGCTAAGGAGATGCTCTTAGTGCCTCAGGTAAGATTGCATGAAGAATTGGGTAAAGCTCTGTGATTCCTCTTTGGAGTTGAACTTGAGGTGAATCACAATGCAAACACACTGAGGCTTAGATATGAGACTGTGCTCTTTAATCTTGCACAGGGATGCTTCTGCAATATAGCTCAGCTTTCTCATAATAAAGCATCTCCTTTGTGTGGAGTCTGTCAGGTGACCACATGTTAATAGTGAAGTTATTGCATTCTAGCAACTCAGCAGTGAGAAGCACACATGGCAGAAGCCAATACAAAGCCCAGTCCATGGCTCCGAACATTAATTTGTAGGAAACTTTGGAGGATGTCTTAAGTTGTAAAGAGTAGGTAGTCTCAGAATCAAGTAAATAAAGCATCCTGTGCTGAGGCCGTCTGTAAGTGTCTCCCCTCTGAGTGCGGTCTAGTTAGTGACTTCCATGCTACTGCATTTCCTTAGCATTTCACTTGCTGCCTCTAGGCTTGCACTTCCACCTTGGTCAGGCAGCGTCTTTCCCACAGCTGTTAGTCTTCATATAATTAAGTCTAGCCCCCTGTTTATTTGCAATATATTCTATTTAGAAATTCTCATGTTCTCTTCTCCATTTTTAGTGAAGATTTCTGGGTGAATATGCTTTGTATTTTATGAAAACTTGTTCTCGCCAAATTTTGAGATCCCATTTTTTTTTGTTCAAATGACCTACTTTTGTATAACTTATAAGTTCTCCTAAATTATGAAAATCTGTCAATTGATAGTATATTTGAGTTTTTGAATTGTTCATATTCATTGGGAAATAGTTCTAAATAATACCATATTTTGTAGGACAGTGATACTATTTTAGGTCATTTGGCCTGTGTATTAGTTACGGTTCTCTAGAGGAACAAAAAACTTATTATATATATATGTATGTATACATATATATACACATGTATGTATGTATGTATGTATGTATGTATGTATGTATGTATGTATATGGGATTTATTAGAATGGCTTACAGGCTGTGTGGTCCAGTTAATACAACTATGGCTGTCTAGCAACAGAAGATTTAAGAATGTAGTAGTTGTTTAATCCACAAAGCTGGCTGTTTCAGCTGGTCTTTGGTATATGCTGGAGCTGCTAGTGAGAACCAGAGCAAGCAACCAAAGACAGAGAACTTTCTTCTTGTATGTCCTTTATATATCGGCTGCCAGGAGAAGGGGTGACCTATATTAAAGGTGAATCTTCCCATCTCAGCAAATCTGGATCAAAATCTTATCTTCCCATCTCAAAGATACAGATTGGAAGTGGGCCTTCTCACTTCAAAGGATTTAATTAAGAAAAACAAAACAAAACTCTTACAGCTGTGCCCAGCCTTTAGGGTTTTAGTTAATTCCAGATGTAATCAAGTTGACAACCAAGACTAGCTATCACAGCCTGATTATTTGTGTTTGTCTAATGTTACTGTATCTTTAATAGAAGTTTTGTTTACTTCTCTGCTGTGTAGGGAGAGGCAGGAAATTGATATGAATGAGAGGTCAGTGTGACTGAACAAAGTGCAGTAGCACCCCCTAGTGGTGCACAAAGGTTCAGTGTCCTTATCTTGTAAGATAAGCCTGTCATTTTGTTTTGACATTTCATTTCTCTTTTAAAATTATATAGAGGAATTTAAATTTAAATTACAATTTGGAATTCAAACATAAAGATTTTTAACATTACATATTTATTTTGAAGTCAGCCATGACCTATTTTGATAAGAGTCAATACAGAATTAAATACTTCTTAATAACAAATTTGCTTTGAGAATCACTAACCTATTTTTCCTTAAAATCTCACTTAAACAAAATATTAATAAAGAGAATAAAAGTGTAAAAACACCAGTACAAAACATGTACAATTGAGCTGAGGTCGTCACTCTGTGGTAGAGTGTATGCTTGGCATGTGCCAAGAGATTCAATTCCCAGAACCTCTTCTCAGTACTTCTAGAGTACTTACTGGATACTTCTGAAGGAAATGACTGGACACTGTATTTCTATCATTGCATGTGCGCGCACACACACACACAGACACAGACACTGACACACACACACAGATGCACACACACACACAGATGCACACATACACAGACACTGACACACACACACACACACACA
>JADRCD010194507.1:0-17985 GCA_019843815.1 Montemys delectorum | reverse complement strand
ACACACACACACACACACACACACACACACACACACACATACACACAACCCTATACCTACTCCTCTCCACACTGAATGAAAGTGGGCATAGCGGACACATTAGTAACTCAACACTTAGGAGTTGAATATAGGATCAGAAATTCCAGCTCATTAGCTACATAGTGAGTTTGAGTCCAGCCTAGGATATATTGAGATCTCCCTCCCAAAGCAAGCTGAAGAACAATCTACACTATGATACAACTTGGGTCAAAGCAAAACAAAGCAAACATCCTCATACACATATGTAAACGCATACACATGCTGCTAGATAAATACAGGTAACTAATGCAGATACATAGGTATACAAGAGAAGAAGAAGGAGAAGGAGAAGGAGAAGACATCCTGGAGGTTGAAGTCAGTGGTTGCTCATAGGAAGATGCTGAATGGGAGTAGGCAGAGGGTCAGAGAGAAAAGCAGTTTCTTTTTCAAGTTCCTTTAGTCTCTCAGTGTAGATACCATTATTTTATGAGAGAAAGACCTTGGGCATGAAACATCTGCACCCCTGCTTTGCATTCCAGACAAGCTGCATTCCTGAGAAGCCTGTGACTCAGCTGAGCATGCCCTAGGCCAGGCCAGGGTGCAGCAAGTCAGTGCTCTACTTTGGGTTGAACACCCACTCGGAGTTGACTGGGAACCAATCTGTTTCAGTTCCTCGTCACATCCAGTTCGGTTGTGGGGGCAGTTACATCCCAATGGAACAGAAAGGAGAGTACAAGTGTATGTGGTTTGCCTCCTCCCATCTGTGTAAGTGACTCTGGTAACCAGCCAAGCCAGTCTCGGCAGTTGGGAGGTGGAGACATCCAAGGAGATGTTCACTGCAAAAGGGTAAGCCAGGGATACCATTGCTAGATAACTTTTGGTGCAATGAAGCATTCCCTGTCTATCTGGTAGACCGCATGCAGTTCTTTCTTGCAGTCTGGGTAATCAAAGAGCAGATAAAATGGTCCTTTAATATTAGTTAAAGCCCTGGAAAGATGAGCCACAGGCCACAAAGAAGCTGGGGAGACAGACCCAGATACCATGAAAAAACTTATATAGCTCAGTGGCATTTTAATAGCACAAGCCAACATGTGTACAACAGCTGTATAATTATAAAGCTTGGAGATGGCTAACCACATCACAGGACTTCCAAAACAACACATTCCTCCATCCTCTCACCTTTCCGACTCCAGCACAGTCTACAACAATCCCATGACAGTTCTAAGCTGGAGGAAAATCCCGGCAAAATAAAAATAAAAACAAAAACACACGGCTGTTTTAGTGATCCTTCTCAGACATTGACAAGGAACAAGGGTGGTTTTAAGTTTTATTTCATTTTCTTTTATTGTCCGGCTTAGCAGCCCTTCAGAACTTCAGCTGGTTCCAAACACTGCTCAATAAAGATCATTCCAGAGAAGTTTCGTATTCCTAAAATTCCTTAAATTTCTCTCTCTCTAACTTAGGAAATGAGGTTGAAATAGGAAGAAAAAAACAGCCCAGATTGTACCATTCTCTCTGTGAGGTTCTTGCTAAGCAAGCTGTGCCTCTTTTTCCAGTGAGAACAGAGAGCCACGGTCCTGATGGGGAGGTGGGCGGCCAGTCCTAACAGACAGTAATAAGACTGTTTGTATTCTGAAGAAGCCCCAGCAGGTCCAAACGTTCCCTGAAAACTTTACAAGGGAGAGGGAGAAAGGAGAGAGAGAAATGTTTGCACACTACTCATCGAAACCGTCAGCAACTGTGGGCTGCATCCATTCACCAAATATTTATCTCACACCTGTACTACACAGGCTCTGTTGTAGACACGACAATGTGTGTGTGACCCACAGCAAGCGTCTGGACCAAGAACCTAACTTAGAACAAAGCTTGAGGAAGCCTCGCCGCAGGCTACTTGCTCCCAGCTGGGTTTGCATTTCTCTTCTCCCTTTTTAGGCTCCCAGGCTCTCCCTCTGTCCTTCCCTCTCCTGCGTCCCTGGTTTATTAAATGCTTCACCTTTCCTGTGTAGTCACATGTCCCTTTGTAAACATCAAAGGAAAAGAAGCAGGCCCCGGAAGCTGAGGGAAATGAGACCATGAGTCATTAGAGGATGTCCTCCTCTTACACAGCTCTCACCTCAGAAGAACCCAGGAGCCTTTGTCGCCTCCCCTTTCATAGCGACAGGTCCTTGCTCTGCTTCTGATGGTCCAGCCCCTCTCTATTCTTAGCCTCCCTCTGGGATGTACTTGCTCACCCAGGCTGTCACTGGCAAGCATTTCTGTTTCCTGATACAGCATTTGTTGTTGGACTTTATTATTTTTATTATATGTCCACATATATATGTGTGATATATATGTGTGCATGTGTGTGCAGGCCAAAGGTCAATGTTTGGGATCTTCTGCTACCATTCTCCATATTATTTTTTGAAAAAATTTCTCATTGAGCCTGGCTGGCTGTCTAAGGCTAAACTAGCTTGCTAGAGAGGTCCTGGGATCTGCCTGTCTGCAGCCCTCAGAACTGGGATTACAGGCATGCTCCACTGCACCAAGTTTTTAATGTGGAGCCTGGGAATATGCACGAAGATTCTCATGCTTGTGCAGCGAGCACCTTACCTGCTGCGCCACGTCCTCAGCTCCAGTAGGTATTTTTCTTTTTTAAATAACCATGTTTCATATACATCCTATCCCAGCTACCACAGTCACAGCTCTGTTCCCACGGGCAATCCTGTCCATCCTGGCCACAGTTTACAGGCAAACGAGAAGCCCTCAGAGAGAAGATCTGCTCCCTCTCCAGTCACTGGGTCTCGAATTTGTGCCCTCACTGCTTCAGCCTTCCCAGGACTAGAATTATAGGCATGTGGAGCTATGGGTGATAAATTATCCTCTGCCGGTGAAATGAGCCAAGTCAACCCAGATTAGTGGATATAGAAGCGGGTTCATTGGGAAGCAGCTCTCAGACAATCATAATTTCCATTCCCACATTTTTCTTGCATTTTTGATGATTATTTTTCTGCATTCTGGCTCTTGTTTATTTTCTGGAATCTCTCAAGATAATATAAGCCATGCTGTTCTTGATAGACTCTTGTGATTCTTTTCCTATCAGCCTTGAAGGATCTGGACACTGCCCCTCAGTGGATACTGACTATACCATGCCAGTACTCCAGGACACACTCCTGAGCACCACACTGAACCTCGGGTCTGACTGCCTAGTGTACCACAAACTAGACTCCTTTTCCCCTCACCTTCCTGCTTCCTTTATCTCAGTACGTAGTACTACCGTCCACTGAAATTACCCATGTCTGAGACTAGGCTTCATATGTGACTGTTTTCCTATTTATAAGCAACATATTAATCCCCAGTGATCTAGCTCCTCATTACCACTCATTGTTATCCAGATGTTTCCTGCTTTGATGAAGCAGCACAGGTGCTGCGAAAGCTGGCTACTCTCCCTATGTGTAGGCACTCTATTTAAGGGAGGGTACAGCAACTCCGGTTCCAAATTAGCTCATACTGAGGTCAAGGGATCAGGATTTTCTGTTCCCTACTATAATGAGTCATTGGATATTGGCATTCCTGGGAAGTGAGCACAATTTTAAGCCACTGGTGGCTAATAGCTAAGCATATCTGCTTGTAGCACTTCTAGCAGCCAAAGGAATGAGTTATTTATGATAAAAGTTTCATGTGGTACCCTATCTTTTACCTCAGTGGCAGATGTCTTGACTTGAGACACATTTCATTTGGCTTTCACACTAAGCCCTCCAATGTAGCTTTTTTTGTTTTCAGTGACAGTGATAAACAATGTATTTCAGAGTCCATCTGCCAATCCTTTGTATAGATCCAGGCCGGGACAAGGGATGCTTTTCAAACTTAGACATTTCTCAGTATCAGTTCTACAATTCTACAAGATCAGGACAGTCTTGCTCCTTTCCCATTTTCCATCTGGGCATCTCTCTTCACTATTACCAGCATCGGTCAGACTTTTCATCACTGTGACAAACTCTGCACACAGTCTAAAGGAGAGATTTTATTTTGGTGTATGGTTTCAAAGGTTTCAATCTATGCTCATTTCTGATGCTGAGCATCATGGCAAACGTGTGTTGTAGTAAAGCTGTTCACCTCTTGATGCCCAAGGAAGCAGAGACAAATAAAACACATACCTCAGGTGGCATAATTTAACAGGATCCTATGTCTACAGCTTCCACTATTTACCAGTAACACTATCAAATTATTAATCCAACAAGGGAATAAAGTATTGATTAAGCCAGAGCCCTTATGATCCAATAACCTCTCAGTAATTGGATTTAGTAGGTGAGGACCAAACCTTCAATACATGAGTCTTTTGGAGGACATATCACATCCCAAATAAAGCATGACTGTGGTGGTTTGAATATGCTTGGCCCATGGGACATGGCATTATTAAGAGGTGCGGCCTCGTTGGAGGAAGTGTGTCACTGTGTAGGTGGCCTTCGAGGTCTTCTAGTATTTAAGTTCTGCCCAGTGCAAAAAGAGAGTCTCCTCCTGGCTGTCTTCGGATCAGAATGTAGAACTCTCGGCTCCTCCAGCATCAAGTCTGTCAGCACACTGCCATGTTTCCCACCATAATGATAATGGACTGAATCTCTGAAACTTGTAAGCTAGCCTCAGTTAAATGTTGTCCTTTTATAAGAGTTGCCTTGGTCATGGTATCTCTTCACAGCAATGAAACTCTACCTAAATCAATAGTCCTCTGTAGTGCTTTCTGTCCATCATGTGTGAAGCGAGCTCTCTATACCACAAAAATACTCATTTCACTGTGTCATTTAAAACTCACCTTGGCTTTCTATCATCCTCAGGGACTGGAGTTCACTCTTTTTAACCTTTCTTAAATATGAGAGTGGGATGTGATATGAACTCACCTATCTAGTCTGATTCTCTTTTCTCCTCTCCCGCACCACTCTACCTGATTCATTAGTAATACAGAATTATTGAAATCTTCATTACCAACCAACCAGCTACTTGACTCTGGGCTTTTTAAGTATTTTCTCAGATAGAATGTATTGAACTTGTCTCAATAACTTGATTATGAGCATTGTGAGAGCAAGACACTTCCATATCCTTAAAAAAAAAAGTATAAAATGAATGCACAAGTACTTCTAGAAAGAATTAATGCCCCATGGGATGTGCTTACTTATAAATGGTAGCCACCAAATGGGAAATTTTCCAATGTTATTATTAAAGGGAAACCAAAATAAGATAAAATCTTTTTAATCTGGAAATTGGCAGAGTTGCTAGTACTTGAGAGAGCAAGTGTCTAGTGCAAGGCAAAACAATAAACTGCAAGTCCCAGAGAGGGATCTTGGCAACCTGGGATAAAAAATTCAAGATGCTTGGGACTGGAGCAATGGCTCAGCAGCTAAAAGAGTGTTCTGCTCTTGCAAGAAGATCTGAATTGGGCTCCTAGCATCCACGTGAGGCAGCTCACAACCACCTGCTACTTCAGTTACAGGGGCTTCTCTTCTGGCATCCGTAGATAAACACACATGCATACACCCTTTTTTTTTTTTTGATCAACCTGCCTCCTGAGTGCTGGAATTAAAGGTGTGCATCATTACCACCTGGCCATAAACACACACACACACACACATTTTTAAAAATACTTTATTTAATTATTGTATCTTAAGTGTGAAGGTATTTTTTGCCTGAGAACCATGTTGTGTGCTTGATGTTCAGGAAGGCCGGAAGAGGGTATCAGATGCTCTGGACCGGCATTGCAGATGATAGTAAGCTGCTTACGTGTGCTGGGTTTCAAATTCAGGACCTCTAGAAGAGCACCCAGTATGCTTAACTGATGAGGTTCCTCTCCAGCTCCCCACATACAAATATTTAATAATAATAATAATAATAATAATAATAATAGTAATAATAGTAATAATAGTAATAATAGCAATAATAAAAATAATGTACATCAGCCATGTGCATGAATAATTGTGCATTTAGAAATATTCTTATTCATAGTTCTTTTTTTTTACTATGTTTCTGAGTCTTGAAATTGTTCTTGAAGTATATTTAGTGTAAGAAAAGTTAGTCATGTTCTGTTTATCAAAAAGTTGATATATTAAAATTATGTATGACTGTATGACAGGAAAGTGGAAGTGAACGTGCCCAGAGTACACAGAATTGACAGTAGTGGGAAGCGCGATGTGAAGTAGAAAGAGATGGGGAGAACACTTCAATGAAATTAAAGAATTGGGGAAATGCTATCAGGTTCATGGCATGGCTATCTTGGTCTGCTCAGCTTCTCTTTATCCCCTTCTGTTCACAGCACCAGCCCCCTTCTCAACTCCAGATGCCTCTCCTCCACTCCAGGTGGATCCCAAACAGATCTCTTGTTGTTATTTTGTTTGGTTTGGTTTTTGTTTTTGTTTTTGTTTTTGTTTGGTTTTTTTTGTTTTGTTTTTTGTTTTTTTTTTTTTTTGAGACAGAGTTTCTCTGTGTAGCCCTGGCTGTCCTGGAACTCACTCTGTAGACCAGGCTGGTCTCGAACTCAGAAATCTGCCTGCCTCTGCCTCCCAAGTGCTGGGAGTAAAGGCGTGTACTACCACTGCCTGGCAAGAATATTTATTGCTAAGGCCTCTGCCACCATCTTAGCTTCTCCTCCTTCTTAGTCATACTGTACCTCCTTTAACTCCATAAGCTATGGCTACAAGGCTCCATCAGTACCTTTTATTTAAGCTAGTATCTTGTGATGGTTTATATAAGCTTGACCCAGGGAATGACCCTATTAGGAGGTGTGGACTTGTTGGAGTGGGTGTGTCACTGTGGGTGTGGACTGAAGACCCTCACCCTAACTGCCTAGAAATCAGTCTTCCACTAGCAGCCTTCAGATGAAGATGTAGAACTCTCAGCTCTGCCTGCACCACGCCTGCCTGGAAACTGCCATGCTTCCACCTTGATGATACTGGACTGAATCTTGAAACCTATAAGCTAGCCCTAATTAAGTGCTGTCTTTTATAAAACTTGCATTGGTCATGGGATCTGTTCACAGCAGTAAAACCCTAACTAAGACATGTCTATTGCATGCAGGAAAAAAAAACAAACTAGTTAATCCAAATATTAAAAAAAAGGAAAAGAATGTTCAGAGTGGGGGATACTTCGTCTTACCCGCCCAAACCGCTCAAGCACATTTGCTTATAATACCTGATAGCTCACTTTTGTGTAGTTAGAATTATGATATACATACCCTCTTCCAGTCATTTTTCTACCTTACATTATACCTGTAGAAGTGTTTTGTGCTTTGACAAGGCCTTCTACGCATCACTATTATACATACCATTTTCTGGTATTGGTGTATTGTAATTTATGAAATCTTAACCCAATGACTGAGTATTTGGGCTGATCTTGGAGCTTTGTTAGCAGACACAATGTTCAAAATGTGCATATTCACAAGAGCAGTGCACTTTTATTGAGTTGTTTATGATAAATTCATAAAATTGAAAAATGGATGTTATGACAGTATGCTTTCTCCTTTCATGAATTCGATGTGCTGTATTATTGCCTGAGAAGTGGTTTTGTTCTGTGTATTTGTGTTTCCATTTATATGATATTAATAAGTATGACAATTTAGATTCATAGAATCTACTTGGTTATAAACTCTGTCTTTGTGTTGTGACTGTAATATAATTATTAGCATGATTACATTTTTTTAAAAAAAATAAGCTTTGTTAAACATAACAGAAAAAAGATGACACAAGTCAAAATGGTATATCAATGAATTTTCACAAAGAAAATACTCCCTTGTGACCACTACGAGGCTCAAGAAAGACCCTCAAAGGTTCCCAATTATTATATTCTGCCAGGTCACCACAGACCTGACATATTGCTGCAATGTGATGATTTGTGTTTTTAAACTTTAAACAAATGTATCAGCTGATGAAAGGTGTCTTAGTTGGTAAAAAGCACTTGCAGCAAAAGCCTAAGGACCTGAGTTCAATCCCCAGAACCTACATAGAGGAGGAAAGACTCCACAAACATGTCCTCTGCCCCTTCCAATAATTAATTAATTAACTAATTAATTAATAGAAACAAATGCATCTTTTTGTGTGTGGCTTCATCACCCATATCATGGTTAAGAAGTTCTGGTAGCTCATCCATTCCTACTTCTAGAGAGAATAGCATGGAACAGACGTATGGAAACTTATGCATCCATTCTACTACTGATTGACACATGGGATCCTTCACAGTGTTGGCTTCTATGAATCTGCCTGTGGTTGCTCAGTAATCACTGTGGACAGGTCCTACCTTCCTAGTTATCATCCTCCCCGTGAGTGGTCATCTCTTAGGTATTATAGCACCTAGGCCAAGGAACCATGAGGTGTTGGTAGCTTGCTTCAATAAAACATTTCAAAAGTCCATTGGGGAACTTTCCAGGGACTAAATGGTGGTGATTTTAAAAACTTATTTATGAATTTATTACTGTGTATGTATAAAGTGTGTTTTTATGAGTATGGGTATGGACACTGGCCTGACGTGCATGTGTAGAGTTCAGAGAACAACATCCTTCTAAAAAATAATTGTGTGTGTGTGTGTGTGTGTGTGTACACACACACACACACACACACACACACACACACACACACACCAGAGGAGTGTTACATCCCCTGGAGCTAGAGTTACAGATAGTTGTGAGCCTCCTGACATGGGTGCTGGGAACTGAACTCAAGTTCTCTGAAAAGAACAGCAAGTGTTCTCCTCTGCGGAGCCACCCCTGAAGCCCCAAGAGGACAATTTTCAAGAATCGGTAGGTTCTGGAGCTTAAACACAGGCTTGCACAGCACCACACCCTGAGCCATCTTCTATAAAGGCCCCAGGATCAAACTCAGATTGTCACACATGGAAGCAAGGGCCTCTTTATTTTTTCTACTGCTACAATGTCATGTGACATCATGATCCAGGCCATTTACCAAACAGCTTATTTTGCACGTACAGTTAGAGGGTTAGAGTCCATGGCAACAGAGAGGGGACAGCAGGTGGCAGGAAGCTGGAAAGCTCACAACTCAGACTGCAAGCCTGCCACAGAGAAAGCATACTGGGGTTGACAGGTGTCGTCTTCAGAGCATCAAAGCCTGCCCCACCAACACCACCTCCACCCTTGAGGCATACATTCTCTGAGAAGGCCACACCTCCTAATCCTTCCCAAATAGTCACACCAACCAGGGACTAAGAGTTCAAACATGTGAGTCTATGGGGCCATTCTCATTTAAACACCACGCCCACCAAGCCATCTCACTGGCTCCATAACATTTGTTTTAAAATCTCCTTCCCATAAGACTTCTTCCACATTTAATGGTTCAAGAGCTGATTATTCAGAATGCATCTTATATGTGCCTGGGTTTTTTTTTTTTTTCCTGTTACTGTTTGTTTTGTTTTTCGTTTCAAGTCATTCTTTCTCTGGAAAACCAAAATATAGTCCTACGTAATATTTTTAACTTTCTACAGAAAGGTTTTGTAGGAGGGGTTGCTATACTGTTTAACATACAGTTCTTCTTTAGAATTTGATTAGGTACTACTGGGCACTGAGGAAATATTAAGGAAGTTCAAGGCACTGTCCTAGCTCCTAAGATTCTCATCCTGTAGCCAGGAAAAAAGGTGTACACAACGAAACTAACTACTATTGTAGAGAAGGCAACATCAAAGAAGGGTGGCCACGTGGGTGTACTGCACAGGAGACCTTATAAATATAGAGGCTTTAAAAGAGAGAATAGAGTGCATTATGGCAAAATCATACAGAAATTCTCAATAAATACTGAAGCTTGAGCCAATGATCAAAGAATAAGTGGAATTTTCACCTGGAAAGAAGAAAGAAAGGAAAGGAAAAGGGAAGAGAGGAGAGGGAGGCAGGGAAGGAGGGAGGCAGTGAGAAAAGAAAATTCTGCACAAGCAAGACCTGGAGGCCTCCAGCTACTCAGGAGGCTGAGGCAGGAGGATCACAAGGTCAAAGCTTGTCAGGGCTTCAGAATAAGTTTGAGGGTGTTCTGTCTACCCTGGGAGACCCTGTCTCAAAATCAGAAAGCAATAAAAAGCTGGGCACACAGCTCAGAGGTGAAATGCTTCTCCTGCATCTTCAATCCCCAGTAGCCTTTAGTTTAAAAAAAAAGCAAAGAAAATTCTTCACAGGTCTAGAATTCCAGAGCCTGGGGCTCATCTACACTTTTAAATGAAATGTTTCAAGCTTAAAAATCACAGAGAATAATAAACTCTCTTGTTCTCTGCATATAGCTCTGTGAAATATTAACTTACTGTTGCCATATTTGCTTCAGGCCCACTTGTTAAACAGAGAACCATCAGGGATCTGGCTTTGCCCTGTGCATGCTCTGTCGTGATCCTTGCTCCCTCGGCAGAGGCACCTAGTACCTACATGCAGAGATTACTAGCATGCCTGTTTAGAATTGCTTATCACACGTGGAAATGTCTAATGCTGCCTCTAGCACATGCTAGCATCTGCGGCATAACTCCCACTGCTCTCTACTTCCTCTCAGCACTGTAGTTTTAGATGCAGGCACATTCAAGCTCCAGTTCTCATTTATTCATTCATTTGTAGCACTGGGAACTGACCCTAGGGCCTAGGGTATGCTATCTTGTTAAACTGAACTGTGATCACATGGTTTCCTCATTCAGTGTGTTGATGGAACTTTACGTTATTTGGGGCAATTTTCTGTTGTAGATGAACATGCTCATGCCTTCTTTGCATCCAAGGGAGAGTTCCCTTGTAGGATCATGTGGAGTAGAACTGCTAGATTCTAAGATAAAAGAATCTTAACAGACATTGCTAAATTGTATTCCAGTGTGGCTTTATAAAATTTTAAGAGCTCCCCGGTAGTGTATAAAACTTCCGAGGTCATCTTTGGAATCGTGATGATTACACCAAAGAATTGGAGCTGTCAACATGCTTTGCAATCTCTGAGAACTGGCTGTGCATGGAAGTGATCTTCTGTGTTGGGTCCCACCATGAACTATCCAGCTTGAGCTAATAGGAGACAACAACCTCTGGAAAGAATTGAAGAAGAGCAAAGAAAGGATTGATGATCAGAATGTGTGAGAACTAAAACACTTTACTTGTTTTGGATCCCAAGTATGTAATATAACAAAACTCCATAATCATGGCTCAGTAAATGCTTAATTGACCAAGACTAATGATAATTATAATCTGCTTTTAACTTTCACATTTTTAAGTTTCAATATCCCCACCTGTAAATTGTGGATGATAATAATTTATGAAATCATTCTAGAGCTAAAATGAGATAAAAATGTGCAAGCATTTATAAGTGTTAACCAGCTATTCCAAGTCAGCTGTAGAAGAAAGCTGCTTCCAGGCTGTGACTTCTTAGCATTTTGGTGGCTCAGGAGAACCGCCTTGCCATTCTTCTGCCATTCTTCCTGTGACTCCAATAAATTCTGGAATCCATCTTAATCTTAGGCTGTTAGTGTTACCATGCTTGTTTAAGTGAAGAATGTTCAACATAGGGTTAGGTATTCAAACACTTGACCCCAGTTGGTGGCACTTTTTGGGAAGGTTTAGAAGGTGGGGTCCTGCTTGTAGAAATATGTCATTGGGGGCAGCCCCTCCAAACTTACCGTCATTTTTTTCCATCATTCTCTCTGCTTTGTGCCTGTGCTTAAGGATGTGAACTCTCAGCCTTCCGTCCCTGCCGCCATGCCTGCCCCTTTCTGCCATGTTTCCATGCCATAATGGATTCTTCTCCTTCTAGAGCTGTAAGTCAAAATAAACTCGCTCTTCCACAAATTGCTCTGGGTTGTGACGTTATCGTATTATCGCAACAAGAAAGAGAAGTAACTAATATAGCACGCGGTACCAAAGCTGACTGTCTGTGGTAAAGAACCTGACTGTGTTGCTTCTTGGAAGAATGTGGAAGACTTTGGAACTTTGGACCAGAAAGGTGGTTGAATGTTGTAAATTGAGCTTAAGAGGCAGTCCTAATATGAACTTGAAAGACGCTACTGCTGAGAGAAAAGCACACTGCAGAGGCCTGGCTCAATAGCTACCAGAGGGAGGAAAAGATTTTACTAGCAATTGAGCTAGAGGTCATCTGAGCTAGAGGTCAACCGTGTGATTGCTTGGTATGGAAGGTGGTTGTCTTCTCCTGTTGTACTAAACACTCACCTGAGGCTAAGATTCAAAGTAATGGATTCATTTATTTGGTGTAGAAGACTTCAAGACAGTATAATAGTGAATCTATGACATGGCTATTACTGAGCTCCATTGTGCTGGTCTTCAGTAAAATAGAGCAAGCAGTCAGTCAGAAATAAATACAACATATATTGTTTGGAGAGAAAAACAACACTAGTAAACTCAATGTCAAGGCCAAAGCTTGTGTTGGAAGAAAAGTTGGAACCATTAGGAGAAACCTGCTGACTGGAATAAAGGAAGAGTGCCCTCAGGGTAAGGCCCCACTCAGCTATCCTACCCACCTAAGCTACCATCTTGTGAAAGGAAAAGATCTAGGAGTTTTCTGCTTCTGGAAAGTAAGAAAGCTGATAATAATGCGGTTCAGGGGGTTGGAGTCTATCACCCCAAATTCAATGGAACTTGGCAGTGTTGTCCACATGGTACCGATCGAGGCACAAGGATCAAAGAGTTAAGAGTCAGGACTTTTTCCATGGCAGTTTCAGAGAGCTGCTGAGTCAGGCAATATGTGGCAGGGGTGCGCCTACCCCCTTACTGCCATGTTTCCCTATTAGGATGGGCTTTTAGCCCACTGGAACCATAAGTCAAAATAAACTCTACCTTCCATAGGTTTCTTTTGGTCATGATGCTTTATCACATCAGGAAAGAAAACTAATATAGTCGCATATAAAGATACAGAAAGATAGGCATTGTTGGCAAAGCATGGAGGTGCATGCCTTTAATCACAGCACTCAGTGGGAAGGGAGAGACAGGCAGATTTCTGAATTTGAAGCCAATCTGGTCTATAGAGCAAGTTCCATGATTCCAAGAGAAGCCCTGTGTCAGCAAAGAAGAGGAGGAGGAGGAGGAAGAAAAGGAGAGGGAGGAGGAGGAGGAAGAGGTGGGGAGGAAGAAGAGGAGTAGGAAGAAAGGGAAAAGAGTATTCTTAGCCTTACTCTAAAAGAATGTCAAAGAGAAGACATTTGTGGTATGTGGGTGTGATGGTTTGAATAAGCACGACCCCTAGAGGCTCATAAATTTGAATGTTTACTCACCAGGTAGTGGAAATATTTGAAGAGATGATAAGGACTAGAAGGTGTGGCCTTGTTGGAGCAGGCGTGGTCTTGTTGGAAGAAGCGTGTCATTGGGGTTGGGCTTTGGGGTTTGAAAAGCCCATGCCAGGCCCAATCTCTCTGCCTGCTGCCTGAAGACTAGGATGTAGCCCTCTGCTTCTCCAGCACCATGCCTGCCTGTGTACCACCATACTTCCCACCATGATAATGGACTAGCCTCTGAAAGTATAAGCGAGTCCCCAATTAAGTGCTTTCCTCTGTCAGAATGACCTTGGTCATGGTGTCTCTTCACAGCAGGTGAGCCGTGAACATGGGGCCATAGGGAATTCCATTCTAATGTCTCCAGTCTCAAACATAAGCACATACAACCTCTACAGCATGATTCTATCTAATTCTGAATTTTTATGCTTCCACTTCCTCGTTTTGCCTTACTATTTTAAAGGTCAACACGACTCCTACAAGACCAGCTCACTCCCTTCTCCTCCTATCTCTCTTCTCTGTTTAGAAGTCCACTATCCTTCCCTTAAATGTTCATATTAAAGAAATCTAGAAAACATGTGCCTGGGGATGGGGGTGGAGCTGGGGGTGGGGGTGGGGGTGGATTTATCCTTTAACAAGGTCACCCTACAGCACATATTTTAGTTACAGGTTAGAGTGGCAATTATCTTTCTTTTGTATTAACATTTTTTTTCCTTTTTCATATTGCTATTGATTGAACTCAAGGTTTCACCTGTTTTCACCCGGAGCCTTGGAAGGCCCTCTCTATCCATCTCAATAACTTCTCACATAAAAGCAGGTCTGCTCAGCATTGCTCCCTACAGCCAGACTTCACTCAGATGACAAGCACCATCTTCATTTGTATCACTTGGCTTTATTCTTTTATATATTACGTGAAAAGCTACTACGATCCGAGCCCTCTCAGAAGGCCCTCTCGTTGCCTCTAATGTAACAGGCTTAATGACAACTCACATCACTTCTCTATCTACCCTCCTCAAAAGACTTCTATTATTTCCATGGTTTGGAATTGCAGAAGCACATTCATCGGCCAGGTGTGGTGTTTTCGAAAGAGGATGGGAATGGGCCCAAAGAGAATAATAAGGGAGCTTGCATCCTAATGAGGAAGACAGAATTTTGTGCAGACATGGTATTTTGGGTCTATGTGAACTACTAACACAGAGTGCTTTCCTTAGGTGGGAGGACCTATGAACCCTAGACATTGACTTCAACAATGTAACAGCTTAATACTTAAAGGCATTACTTTTTTTTTGTTAATCATTTAATTTGTTTACTTTTCAAATGTTATCCCCTTTCCCAGTCTTCCCTCCATGAACCTCCCACCCCATCCCCATCCCCTTTGCCTCTAAGAGGGTACTCCCCCAACCACCAACCCACTCCTGTCTCACCCCTCTAGCATCCCCTTCTCTGGAGCATCAAGCCTCCATAGGACCAAGTGCCTCCCCTCCCACTGAGCCAGATGAGGCAGTTCTCTGCTACATATGTAGCAAGAGCCATGGACCGGCTGATGTATACTCTTTGGTTGGTGGTTTAGTCCACTTAAAGGCATTACTAATTCACAGAAATGTTTTTAGATATGGAGGCAGATATAGGCTCCCTATATGCAAGACCATGCTTATATCTAAGAAAGGC
Organism: Montemys delectorum; assembly: GCA_019843815.1. Lineage (NCBI taxonomy): Eukaryota > Metazoa > Chordata > Mammalia > Rodentia > Muridae > Montemys > Montemys delectorum. The sequence continues at coordinate 3,111 of JADRCD010194507.1, read as the reverse complement.
TATTGACACATTTCAAGTATTTATTTACATTTATTTTGAGCCAGGTTTTCACTATGGTGCCCTACCTGGCCTAGAACTTGCTGTGTAGATCAGATGGCTTGGAGCTCACAGAGATTGGCCTGCTTCTGTTTCCTGAGTCCTAGGATTAAAGGCACGTGTCACTACATGCAGGTAATCTTTTTTCCTTGAAATTATTTGTATGCTTCTGTGTGTGTGTGTGTGTGTGTGTGTGTATGCACACAGATGTGCACCTTTGTGAGTTTATATGCAGCATATATATGCAGGAGCCTGTGGAGATCAGAAAAGGTTATCAGATGCCTTGGAACTCGATTTACAGGGGTTTATGAGCTGCCATGTGGGTTCTGGAAACAGAACCTAGATCCTCATTGAGACCATGGAGCTATCTCTTCAGCCTGGACTGACACAGTTCATACAGGAGTTTATCTATTTGTAGACTAACACAAAGAAAGCAGCAAGGGTGTTTTTCATGAGATTCCTTCCTTTCGTTCCTAATTACCAAGAGAACACTTCCTATACCATCAGATCCTCAGTTGGGAAAGTTCATAATATAAGATGAGTCCTAATTGAACAGTGTGCCTTTAAAAACTGGAGGATTAGAAACCAAACTGAAAGTCTAGCTCTGATACCAAGAGGCATGCCTTAGCCTGGATGGGCTTTGCTATGAGCTCAAGCCCAGCAAATTGGATCAGTTTCCTAAGACAAAGAGATCTGGGTCAGTTTGAGAAATGGATTACCTTCTCATTCACCTTGCTCCATTAAGCAAGGAGTAGGAAATAACAGACAATGCCTGGGATAATATTAGAATCACTTACCTGGACATTCATAGAAACTCCAATCCCTATCTGAACCGAATGAATGGGCTTCTTTGCGATCTATGAATAGCTCGCTTTGCTATGCGTGTGTGCATGTATGAGTGTGCATACACACATGCATCCTAAAGGACTAACAGCAGTAAGCGCAGCTTCTGTGGTAAGCACAGCAGAAGCTCATGCTGAGGCACAGGTGGGGTAATCTACTCTGGAAACATCATTTTGTAACTGTATTTGCTTGGACTCAGCCTGTGGGTGGTGATCCTTTGGGGGTCAAAAGTCTTTCAAAAAAGATTGTCTTGGCCACCTTCCTTCAGGCTCTCTCTTACCCAGTCTGTGGTACATCAACACTTTCCAATATTTTGTTGTCAATTTTCTACACAGCCTTCACCCTCAAGGCTTAGTTGCCCCAAAAGAGTTATCAGTTACTCACCATGTAGGTCAACAAGGATCCCTTGAAATCTTGCATTTTCAAAAAGACAAGTGGCTCCTGTCTAGGTAATGGACCCAGAGCTTCATGCATGTTAGGCAGACATTCTACCATTGAGATTTACCCAAGCCCTGGAGCTTCTTTCTTGATTGGGAGCAGGGGACAGTTTGGAGTTGAGAATGACATTAGGAATGGTTACTATTAGATACAATGATAGTAATAGATACAATGTAATACAGTGTAATCATAATACAATAGATACGAATAGGTACAATGAATAACAATTAATAGGGTACATTAGTTGGGCACTATCAGGCTCAGTTTATGGAGGCTAGAAAACAAACACATTAAAATTGAAGCTACAATGTATCAGTTAGATAATAGGTAGTTATGGTACTGAATGATAAGCATTGCCCAGAATGAATGTGCAATTCTTCTTAGTCTTAGAGTTTTAGAGAGATATTAACTAACTAAATGTGTCCAGCTGGGGTGGGGGGATGTGTTGAGGCTGCATGGACACCATGAGGCAAGAGAGGGATCTCAGAGAAGACACTTACAGAGAGAAGCAACAGCAAATAAGAGAATGTGGGCATCAATGAAGTCAGCACTGACCTCCAAAGACAAATGTTAGGATGTGCTTTCACCTCCTTCTTTCTTGGTCTCTCTTTGATATAGCATGCTGGCTTCATTGATCTGTTTTGTTTGTTTGTTTGTTTGTTTGTTTGAGTCCAGCCTTGGACTCACTCTACGGCTGCAGATGCCTGTGAACTCCTAATCCACCTGCCTCCACTTCCCAAGCACAGGGATTATAGGAATGTGCCAGCACACCCAACACATCGGTATCATTTGCACTAGTATAGAAGATGGTAAAATTGAATTAATAGTGCAAGATGCTTATCTGTACCAATGCTGAGAAAGGAATGAGAACTGGGCAGGAATGGGCATGCTCAGTCACTGGCTGGGAGCAGGGAGACCTCTGCATAGCTGCTGTGATAGATTCCTCAAAACATAGTGGTTGGAGACTGTGAGCTAGCCTACTCCTCAAAGCAGGTGCTCCTCTAAAAGGAGCCCTGAACAGTGCACAGCAATGGCTGCCACACTACTTCAGGCCCACATCTACAGGAACTGAACTTCCTGGCCTTCTTCAGTGAATTCTTTAAGGTTCTCCAGGAGCCTATTTTCTGTTCATACTGTAAAATTTCACTATGAGGATTCATATTAACTCACTATTTGAAAGGCTCCCATTGAGATATGTTGCTACACCAGACATTATTTCAGCCATCATTTTCCTGAATCTGGCCTACCACAGCGATCTCCAAATCATTACCCTATCATATCTCCACTCTTGCTATCTGCCTTCAATTCATTCTCCAATCCTGGATGGGTGCAAACCAAATTATGCTATGGCTATGTTAAAACTCATTAGCAATTCCTTTTAGTTCTCAGAACTTCAAATTATTTTTCTGTGACTCACATTTTTTCTTTCTATGTTTTATTTTTACTTCTCATCTTCTTATCTTGACCTTGTAAGTTCTTGGATTATGAGCCTGAGTCATCCCATTTTGTGCAAAGCAGAAGCCTGAATCCCAGGGCTTTGCAGCAGGCAAGCATTTTAACCAGCTTCCACTACATTTCCTGCCTTTGCCTTTTCATGCACTGTTCCTGCTTTGCGCTCCTACCTTATTTGCCACCTCAAACAGAACAACTGCGGGCTCTTTCCATGTAGTCATTCCATTAGTTTTCCAATACTATAACAAAATGCCCAAGCCAGGAAAACTTTCTAAAGGAGATAGACTGACGGAGCTCAGGGGGTAGGAGTGGGAAATTCAAACAGTACAGTGCTAGCTCTGG
>JADRCD010194502.1:0-11934 GCA_019843815.1 Montemys delectorum | reverse complement strand
ACACACACACACACACACACACACACACACACACACACACATGCTCTCACATGTCCCACAGCGGACATTTGAAAGTCAAGGACAGCCTTCTCAGTGTCAGCCGTCCCTTCCATCTCAGTTGAGACAGAATCACTTTGTTCATTGCATAGACCTGCCTGGTTGCCCCCAAAGCTCCTGGGGACTCTCCTGTCTCTACCTCTCATCTTGTTGTTGGAGCACCGTACAGACACACATTCCCTTGTCAGCCTTATATGGATTCTAACCCAGGTCCCCACACCTGCTCAGCATATTACTCACTGAGCCAGCTCCCTAGCCTCTCTGGCATTTTGTTTGCTTGGTTTTTTGTTTATTTGGTTGGTTGGTTGGTTGATTTTGTTTTGTTTGGAGACAAGGTTCTTTGTGTAGAAAATGTCCTTTGCTGTCCTAATATTCTGTAGATCAGACTAGCCTTGAACTCACTGCTTTTGCCTCCCACATGCTAGGACTAAAGCATGTACTCCCACACCTGGTCTGGTTTTCTTTTAAAGTGATATTTTCCTGCAATGGATTTGCAGATCCAGAACATGCTATCTGCCAGCTGTTACCAAATACATCTGTACAATCCCAGTTTGAGCACCATACACTGCTGGCAGCATCCAGGCAGGCATGGTGCAGGAGGAGCTGAGAGTTCTATATATTGTTCTGAAGGCAAACAGGAGAAGACTGACTTCCAGGCAGTTAGGACGAGGATATCAGAGTCCACGCCCACAGTGACACACCTACTCCAGCAAGGCCACACTAATAGTGCCACTCCCTGGGCCAAGCATATACAAACCATCACAGGCATCTACTTTTTGATATTTTATTTTTTTGTTTTGTTTTTGTGTGTGTTTTATGTACATATATGTCTATGTTCCATTTGTATGCCTGGTACCCATAGAAACAAGAAGAGACTATCGGATCCCTTGTTACAGGCAGTTGTGAGCTGCCATGTGGGTGCTAGGAATTGAACTCCAGATCATCTGGAAAAGCAGATAGAAATCTTAATGGTTGAGCCGTCTCTCAAGCCCTTACATTTTTGAAAATCATCCACATGATTTTAGCAATATATTTCTCTTTTTGGTGCTGACTGTTAATACATTATCCTTGGAATATGTCAATTTGTGAGCTTGTTTCTGCAGACACCTTCCTGTTTCCTTTCCTTTCTTGTCTCTCGGTGCTGTGTGTTTTGAGAGAAGGAAGTAAACAACGTATGCACACAGCTGAAGTCCACTGATTCAACTGTGGATTGATTTAGGGCACTCTGTGTAGATTCAGTAAGCCTCCCTGGTTTGTAATTTTACTAGCTATTTTGTTTCATTTCTTTAACTCCAAGCTTGCTCCGTGTAGATTGTCACAGTTCATGCTTTTGCATAGTTTATACAACCTTTAAAGTATATTATGTAATGAAAATCTGTATTTGATACTTTGTTATTTTAAAAATTCTAAAAGACTTTGATATTTTAACAGTTCCCTAGCCTAATAAATCATAACAAATAATTTGAATGTTGAGTAAACATTTGTTTTTCATATCTTTTGAGGATAGGTCTATAATGGCCACATTGTTTATTCTAAGTACAATTTCCCTATCTATAATCACTGAGCTCTTGAATGGTTATCCACAATGTAAAGGAAAGAGCAAGCTGATTCATTCAGTCAAATGATACATTGCACTTCTGGGAAAGCACTGACCTCCCTTAATTCTGGATTGATTCTGCAAGACAATATAAATCAGTTGACTGTACCTCTTTTCCTCGTCCTTATTTTAAAAAAGGAGTATGTAATGAAACCTAACATACTTTTTATGTGACATAAAGTTTCAAATTTGTTGAAGTTATGTTTTATCTTTACCTTTCTTTAGGTTTGGTTGGGACGTTCCAGTGATTCTGAGAAATTCAGAAGAAACCCAGTTCAGCACAAGAGCATTCAAGAAACAAATGAGACAAGTGAAGAATCCTTTTGGTTTAGAGATCACTAATTCATCCGCAGCTTCCCTAGCAAGTTGGTGGCTATTTCCCAAGCTTTTCCCTCATCTTGTGTCCCCTGTTCTTAGCCCTTCTGTTTTCTTTCTCTGTTCCTCTCTCCTCACTAAACTTAACCATTCATTGACCTGAACACTGCAGATGTGAAGATGAATGTTTTTACATTTAATTCTGGAAGAGTTTATTCAGGAGTTAACAGAGACAGATGTGCACAGAGAGGAGAGTGCAGTATAGCACGTGTTAATGGACAGTCTGTTAGGATGTTTACTATGCCACATTCATTGATTTATCCAGTTAACAGAGACATCGTTTACGGACAGGAGAATGAAGTACAGATGAATTAGTGCATGGTCTGGCATTCATTGGTCCTCAGTAACATAATGATCAAATGTGCAAAATAGTGAGTTTAAGGTTGCTGGCTGTTTTAAGAACTGATTTATAATCTGAAATTATGATATTTTAGTATACATTGTTTTCATATAATATGTTATTTTTGGTGTGGTAATTACAGTTTGCAGGCTGTAATTGTTTCTGTGTTTGGAAAAGTGAATTAATTGTTAGAAGGACGACTTAGGAGCCATGGAGGTGAATTATGAAGAAAGAAAAGTTAAGTTGGCCACAGTAGAGACACTTTGGAAAGTTCTTATAGAGAGCGTGTGCTCATCCCAGTCCCTTGTAGCTGTTTTCTAGTTGTCTCCATTGAAAGATAAGCCGGTGTTTCCCAGGGGTGTAAGAAGTGGAAGTAGAGCACCCCAGAGTGAGAAGTACAGAAAGGTGAGAACCAGGGAGCCATTTGTGGCTCAGACAGGGAGGGGCAGGTGTGATGTTAGCGTCGACTGTCAGCTGGGCAGACCCTGGCATCACTTGGGAGATGGCCTCACATGCTTGTGAGGGATTACCTTGATTGTGGTAACCCAGGTAAGAAGGCCTGCCCATTGTGCTTGGTACTGACACTTGGCTACACCATGGACTATATACACAGAAAATGAGAAGTGAATGGCAGTGTACATTCATGGTGTGGACTGAGTGTGAACACAGTGTGAGCAGCTGCTTCAGGCCCTTGCAACCCTGTGTTCTCACCATGATGGCCTGTGCATTTGAGCTGTAGTCAGAATAAACCGTTTTTCCCCAAAATTGCCATTCCTAGGACATTTTTAATCACAGCAGCAGGGAGAGAGACTAAGACAATAGGTTAGAGAGAAGAGTCCATGAAGATTTGATTCTTTTCATAGGTTTCCATAGGCATCACTGATAGCAGAGGTAAAACGGGAGCAAGGTATAGTTTGGAAGAAAATAATGAATTCAGTTTTGCATCTGTAGATTTTGAAATGCTTTGTTACTCTTCAGTGCAGATGGAGTTTTTTTTTTTAATTAAACTAATAAAATTTATTTTAAATCTCCAACTTAGTACTGACATTTTTTAAGTCATCAAAATAATTTATAGTAGTTAAATGCCTCTTAAATATACAAAATATCTTCTGAAGCTGAAAGTAATATGTACTCAACCAGTTTTTAAAATCTATTTGGAACATTAAACATGATAGAAGTAGGAAAAAAATCTCTTATGAAGTCCTCTATGAAAGGAAATTGTGACAAGTTCCTGATTAGACATCTCCAAGGGAGAATATGCAACATAACCGAGGCTTCATAGAATGAACTGAGTAGTGTTCCTTCTGTTTCTATGTTGTGGAAAGGTTTGAGGAGTGTTGGTATTAGGTCTTCTTTGAAGGTCTGATAGAATTCTGCACTAAACCCATCGGGCCCTGGGCATTTTTTTGGTAGGGAGACTTTTAATGACTGCTTCTATTCCTTTAGGGGTTACGGGACTGTTTGGATGGTTGATCTGATCCTGCTTTAACTTGGGTATCTGGTGTCTGTCTAGAGAATTGTCCATCTCATCCAGGTTGTCCAGTTGTGCTGAGTGTAGGCTTCTGTAGCAGGGTCTGGTGATTTTTTAACTTCCTCAGTTTCTGTTGTTATGTCTCCCTTCTTTTCTTTTTTTTCTTTTTTTCTTTTTTGGTTTTTCAAGACAGGGTTTCTCTGTATAGCCTGGCTGTCCTGGAATTCACTCTGTAGACCAGGCTGGTCTCGAACTCAGAGATTTCGCCTGCCTCTGCCTCCCAAGTGCTGGGATTAAAGGCGAGCGCCACCACCGCCTGGCCTTATCTCCCTTTTCATTTCTGATTTTGTTAGTTTGGATATTGTCTCTGTGCTCTCTGGTTAGTCTGGCCAAGGGCTTATCTATCTTGTTGATTTTCTCGAAGATGGAGATTTAGGAGCAGAGGTGCTTGCTCACCTTTGACACCTAACCTGTCATATCTTAACAACAAATGTAATCGTTCTCAGCTTTTACCTTATTCTTACCACCACTTCTTTTTATTTCCTTCAAAACTGTTAAAAACAAAAACAAACCAACATAAAAACTGTATGAATTTGAGCCAGGGACATGGTTAAAATGCAGCTGTGAGGACTAGAGTTGAGATCCACACATAAAATGTCAGGAGGGTGTGGCCTGCTTCAGAAGGAAAGTGGAGATGGGATCCCTGAGCAAGCTGGCTAGTAAGACTAGCCATTTCTGAGCTCTGGGTTGAGAGATCCTGCCTCAGTGAGAACATAAAGGTGATCAAGGAAGATTCTCAATATTAACCCAGAAAAGCCATGTCGGGGCGCACATGCACATGTGCTGGTGCACCCACAGACATGCACAGCACACACACATGCACACATTCACAGCACACATACATGCAAATGGAAAAAAGAACACTTTTTTTTATATTTGTTTTCTCTCCCTTTCACTCCTCCAAATGATGCTGACATCTCCCTACGTCTCTCTACTGAAGTGGTTGTCTGAAAGTCTCTGATTCCCACTTCTGCATCCCACTCAGTGGGAGTTTTAGGCTGAAGTAATGACCTCACCTCCAGAGAAGGTCTTTCCTCTTTCACATTCGCTGTGACTTATGTGGACCACTCTTAGCTCACTGTCCTGCCTGTGACTTCCAGAAGCTCACCTAACAGGAAACCAGTTAGTCAACACCGGTCATGGCCTAAGTCGGTCTGTCTGTCTTTCTTTGATGGAGGCCTCACACTGTAACTCAGATTGGTCTGGAATTCATGATATAGCTCAAGTTGACCTCAGCAGTAAATTTTTTTTTAAGTACAAAATTCCTTACTCTTTTTCCTTAATTATAAATAATGCCACCCTATAAATTGAAGGAAACTAAGATCATTTTTCCCAAAGAGTACATATTTATTCTGACATATTTTCATTTTAGAAAAATAAATTTTAAGATATGATATAAAGAAACTATATTTATTAAAAGAAAGCAGTGATTATTAAAATATACGGTGGTGGTTCAACAGCATCCCACCTCCCACCTCCCCCCAGCACACACACACACACACACCCAGTTGCATTAGATTTCAACCTGCTACCGTGTCCTAGTTGGTTCTTGGGTAAGGACTGCCAATAGAAAAGTCAACCATGAGTCTTCCTGATGTCCAGTCCCACAAGCCTGGAAGTACACTGAGAAGTGAGAAGAGCTGATCACTGATCATGCTGTGAGGAAAGCAGGAAACCTAGACTAGAGCTGAGGCAGCTACTACCAGCACTCAGGCAGAAGCAGTTATAAGCAGAGCCGATGCTGTCCGTGTCTGAGGCGAATGAAAACAGTCAGTGGAGCCCTCATCTATGCTCATGTTCTGACATACATCACTAACAGAACAGGCAAATGTTCACTAGGAGGGTGGCTACTAAAATAATTCACTTAAAAAAAAAAACAGTAGATAACATTTCTTACTTGTTTCTGTGGGGAAAAAGGGAGAATTTGAGTTAAGTTATAAGAACAAAGTTCATAGAAAGGTAGCTATCCTTAGCAATGTCTACACAGATGCTGGCATTGTGAGTAGTTGGATGGTTATTTTGTTTCAGGCACAGATCGTTTAATAATCCAGGATGCTTTTCTCATCACTATATCCCAAGTACCTGACAGATTGCACAGGAGGGAGAGCAAACACCCAGACACAATGAACTTGAGAACAAAGAAGAGAATCATGAATCTGTTTACTGGCATGTTGCTGGGATTCTGTTGTGTTTGTATTTTGTTCAGTTTGTGTCCCAGTACAGAGCTTTAATGAAACCATAAGTTAGATGCTCAGTATATATATTAGTTGAATTGGATGAATCTGCTTCAGGAAACCTGCTGTCACTTTAGAAGCCCCCCTCCACTCCACTCTATCCCCCATTTTAACAGATCCAGTAACAGTTAACATAAGGACTTAGGTAAAACACATTAGCATTTGGAGAGTAGTTTGCCAGCCTCCATTTCCTGATGGTTCCTCTCCAGGAGCCCCGACTGTCTCACTAGCCTCACACATGGTCTCTGTGCATCACATCCTCACAGAGACAAGATGACTTTCCTGTCCGAGTTCTTTTTAAATGGCTCACTGCAAGGTTGTCTCAGGCACTTTGTGTTATTAGCCTAGTGCAGTTGTGTGGGATAAGGATGGGTTGAAGGAAGCCACACCCCACTTGGTGTTAAACTTTCTGATTTACAGCTGTGCCCCACTTTTGTTAATGATATTAATATAAAACAGTTCTCTGTATGCAGTTTATATGTATGAAATTTTGAAGAACAAGAATATGTAAAGGGAAGAAACTCCCTGCAGTCAGTCTCCAAAAATATTTACGTCATGCTTCATAACAAGCAAAATTACAGTTATGAAGAAGCAACGGAAATAAAATTATGGCTGGAGGTCATCACAACATGAGGAACTGTAGTGCATTATAAACACTAATCTAGAACCAGTTTTAATGACACATTAAAGCATGGTTACTTTCAGTTGTCAGTGAATTAATACTGAGTTGAAGTCCAGTAAGTATCTGAGATAGGATTTCATCCCAGGTGCCTATGCAGGACACTTGTGCCTGGTTCATTACCTGTGGTCTGTGTCACTGCCCTCCGCACACCGCCGAAGAGGAAGAAGAGCAAGATACCCTCTTGTCATCCTGTGAAGCATTTGCTTGAATTTTTCTATCTTCTCACAGCGTTTTCTCTTGAAAATCTTCAGTAAAGGCACACTGAGGCCTGCGGATTACTGGTGGGCCTGGAGCTGGGTGCAGAAGCCAGGCTGTTGTGTCAGGAACAACAACCTGGACTACATTTAGTTCTAGTCAAACACACCTTGCTGTCTGTGCTCTAGCTGGGGCAGCTTCCTTTCCCAACCGCAGGTGGCGCTCGATGTCTCTCCCCTTGAGCTCCCCTTCTTCTACTAGGAAAGAGAGAAAACATCATGTTGGTAGCACTTAAAGTACTATGTAATAGAATAGTAAGTAAGACGATGCATACAATTTATATGTCCTCTTAGTCATCTACTTATCTAATCTACTGAAGTTGTAACCTCCTTTCATTGAAAACATAGAGAAAAGTATTAAACCTGCCATAGTTGGTATCCCCAGCCATTCCTTGGGCTGTGGAATACTAGCTGTATGATGGACACCACCATTGTCACTGTGTGTATTAATAAACAATAGTAGTCAAGTTCAGCTTCGTCTTAGTGCTTTCTATCTTGAGTGATCACCATCTGCTCGCCCTGTTTTATGAAAACCCACTTTGGATGGCTCTGCTCTGCTCTTCTGACCCTTGTGATTTGGATTGTGTGTGTTCATAGAAAGGGGTCATTACACTTCCCAAAAAGGAAACCTGAGCCAATCATTTTAAAGATAAATTATAATGATAAAACTTGGCTGATATTGCTATAATTCTGCATAGCTGTTGAGATTTTTATATTTGCAGATATACAACAACTTTTAAAAGGGGCCATGAGCTTGGGCAGCATCCAGAACAAAGCCCCGTTTGTTTGGTACCCTGTTATTTTATTGTCCGATCGCTGGGTGACACCCATTCTCTTTCTGGTTTGCTTTCTGTAGCAGGCATGACCTTGGCGACAGACTGCCTGGAGGATAGTCGTCTGACATGCTACTGGGGGTGCAGTGTTCAGAAGCTCTACGAAGCTCTTCAGAAGCACGTCTACTGCTTCAGGATAAGCACCCCACAAGCACTAGAAGAGGCGCTGTACAGTGACTATCTCCACCGAGAACAGTATTTGTATCCTTTTTCTACACACATGCACTGGCACAGAAAAAACGAGACCCTGTGGATACAGTCAGATGTTGCCAAGTTATTGACTTATTAATATATTTTTGTTCTTTTGGCAATTTGCCTTTACATACTCAAAAGTATTAAAAAGCACAGCAAAGAAGAAATATATTGCCAATTACCAAGCGATACTGAAATTGAAGACTTTGGTCCAGTGCCCAGATCTCGCTATCCTTTGGTAGCTCTGTTGACCCTCGCTGATGAGGATGACAGAGACATTTATGATATTGTAAGTATTGAATCATCTGGAATACCTTACCTTTATAAGATTTGGGTGATTCCTGATTACTTTTAAAATAGGAAAAATTAATTTCTGAAAGTATATATTTGGTCTTGGACTAATGTGTCTTGAAAAATTAAAACACATTTAAATTTATACCTGTAACACACCTGTTTATATTTTATACCTGTAACATACCTTCAGAATATGATGCCCCCCCCCCATGGATGAAAACAACATAGCTTTATTAGGAAATTAAAGGTGGATTATTGTTGAGTGAATTTTATCCTTCTGTTGGTAGGTATTATTTGCTTTAGAGAAAATGTCCTTTGGGATGTGTGCCCATTCTCTACATTTTTATTACTGAATTGATCAGTATCATATCAACTTGGAGACTGGGTCTGGTCTTTTGGGGGCCACAGCTCTAGTTTCCTTGTTTCCATTGGAGTCCCTGCTATACCTGTGTTCTCCACCTGGGATCCCTATGTTCAGTCATTTTAGGAACTTTTTTTTCTCACTGTGTAGTGATTGGTTTTTATGTGTGTGGGGGAGCGGCTGTGGTGGGGTGTGCAAGACAGGATTTTACTGTGTAGCCCTGGCTGTCCTGGAACTCACTGTATAGACCAGGCTAGCCTCGAACTTAGGGATCCACCTGCTTCTGCTCCCTGAGTGCTGGGATTAAAAGCGTATGCCACCACTGCCCAATTTGTGTACAGATTCTTTAGACTGGTTGTTTCCTGTTTGGAACGCAAAAGCATCTGAATCCATGATTCTCAACCTATAGGTTGTGATCCCCTTTGGGGTCAAATGACCCTTTTACCAAGATGGCTTAAAACCATCAGAAAACACAGATATTTACATTATGATTCATAATAGTAGTAAAATTACAGTTATAAAGTAACAACAAAAATAATGTTATGTTTAGGGGTCACCACAGCGTAAGAAACTGTATTAAAGGGTCACAGCATTAGGAAGGTTGAGAACCACTGACTAATCAATGAGGTGGCAATGTACACAGGTTGAACATGCCAGTCACTGATGTGCCACAAGTGGGAAATTCTAACGGCCCTCATCGACCAGTCACAGTTAAGTCCATGTGCAGTCAACATGCTTTTGAAAATTATTGTCAGGCCATGTTTTTAAGATGATCTTAGTTACAAATGAATTTCCTAGATAGACTTGGGGCTCATCTCTGCCTCCAGGATATCTCATTGTATATGTGCCAACATACCCAAGTCTGAAAAATCTAAACTCTGAACCACTTCTGCTTCTGAGCATTTCTGAAAAGAGAAGTGTAACCTGTATATTTAGTGGCCCTTGGTGACGCTTGTGGTAAGAGCCAGGGGTGGCGGCACGCTTCTTTAGTTCCATCACTTAGGAGGCAGAGGCAGACAGATCTCTGAGTTCAAGGTTGGCCTGGTCCACAGAGCTAGTTCTAGGATAGCCTAGGTTACACAGAGAATCCCTGTTTCCAAAAACAGAACAACAACAAAAGCAAAGGAAGAGAAGCAATCTGATGGCAAGAATGACCGCTTCTGTGTTTGATGTGCTCATTAGTAATGATACAGGGACATTTTAGTGGTAGTTTTGTGTGATATACAAAATATATTCACTAGTATTAGCCTATAATTTTCCTTCAGCAACAACCTAGGGAGTTAGAACAAATGTCCTTATACATACTAAAACAAAAGTGGAGAAAAATCCCAGCCCTGCTCTACCCCCAGGGTCTCATCCATGTTAGGCAAGTACTTTACCACTGAGCAGTGTCCCCATTTTTCCCATTTTGTAAAAAGCAGAGTCTCTTTATGAAATAAATGTGTGTTTAGTTTTGAAAGGTTCAAACTCTTACTGAAAAATATAGCTTGCTATTTGCAAATAAAGAATTTCAAATTTCATTTGTTTGTTTTATGATAGGGTCTCACTATGTAGCTGTAGCTATCCTGGAACTATGTAGACTAGGTTGGCCTCAAGCATAGAGGTCTGCCTCCTGAGTGCTGGGACTAAAGGCGTGCACCACTACTACCTGGCCTCGCTTGCTTTTTATGACAGCATTTTGAAGACAACTTCTACATACATGCACCCTTTCGTAAGCAGAAGCTTTTCTTGTGATTGGGTCAGAGTTAGGCCTTGACATCCAGTGAACCCTGCAGGATGATGGATGTCTTTTGAGCATACCACCTCTGAACTACACAGTGCTCTTTGCTGGCATTTGGTGATAGACATTTTGACCCCTTGGTCAGTTGTTTCTAATTTCTCCTCAGTTTTGGGTTCCTCTTTCCTGGTCTCTAATGAAGCACTGTAGCTCTCCTGAGAGTGTAATCTCCATTGCCCTCTTCCCTCCTCTCCCTGTTGTGTCTTTCACATGTTTCTGCAGAATGGGGCAGGTAATCAGACTGAAGTGCTGTTGCCTGATTGCCCCACTCTCTTCTGGGCCCTTTAGGACCATTGCAGATGGACTACTTTTCTTTCTTGATTGCTTCATTTTTAATACCCTGCAATGATTCTTGTGAGATACTGTGTTTACCAAGGTGGTTGGAAAGTGATTGTCTCTAGTCAGTTCTCTGCATGCTCCTACAAACCAGACAACTTCCTGTCCCAGTGACCTCAGGGTTTCCTTCATCTGTTCCTCTGGAGTTTCTATCAGTTTTGAACTGAACTATTCTGGCACTCAAATTGCAGTCTCAGCACTTCCTACCAAGGCTGAGCATTCAGAGTCAAACTGTGCTTGTAAATTACATGGATTCATTCTCTCAAGATGAGGAAAGCCACATAAGAGACCTTCCTTCAGGAGTCTCCCACATGCCCTAGTGCCGTGGACGATCCTATCCATTGTTTGTTGTGTCTTCTTTTCTCTTACAAAAATGTAGGACATGGCAGGTGCTGTGAACCCTCTTTGTACTCTGTTCATGTCACAGTGTCATGGAGAGATCACTTACAAATAAGTTAACAGATTTCCTCATGGAATTTTTTTCCAAAAATTTTAAAAGATTTAGTGTGTGTGTGTGTGCTGTAGCTGTGTTCAGACACACCAGAAAAGGGCATTGGATCCCATTATAGATGGTTGTGAGCCACCATGTGGTTGCTGGGAATTGAACTCAGGACCTCTGGAAGAGCAGCCATTGCTTTTAACTGCTGAGCCATCTCGCCAGCCCCATTTATTTTATTTTTTTTTTTAAGATTTATTTATTATTATAAATAAGTACACTGTAGTTGTCTTCAGCTGTACCAGAAGAGGGCGTCAGATCTCATTATGGGTGGTTGTGAGCCACCATGTGGTTGCTGGGATTTGAACTCGGGACCTTTGGAAGAATAGTCGGTACTCTTACCCGCTGAGCCATCTCATCAGCCCATGTTTATTGCTTTTTAATAACTGCACAGCATTTCATTTAGTTTGAATAAAAAGTCATAATCCTGAACATTGAAATCCTGAAAGACTAAAATCCTAAAATACAATTCTGGGAAGCACAATTTTAAAACTTTAGTTAAAAGACATTCACATTTCTTCAAGGTCTGCAAGATGGCTCAGTGGGGTAAATGCATTTAGCACACAGCCTGGTGA
>JADRCD010194500.1:0-12966 GCA_019843815.1 Montemys delectorum | reverse complement strand
GATACAATTAAATTTGACTTTTCATATGGTATTAAATCTATCCCTGTGCCCATTCTTTGTGTGCGTGGCTATCAAGTGTTTGTCAAGTTGACATAATCCAGAGTTAGGCCTTTCCTCCCCAGTGTTGCTTTCTATCAGTCTTTTTTGACAAAAGCAGACAAGCAGACTGGGGCAAGCACTGTCACTTAAAGAAGGGTTTCCTTGTTGGTGTGCTGATGTATCATATGACTTGGGATCATTCCACAAGCTTGTCATTTGCTGTGAACTTCAAACACACCAGGTTTTCTGCAAAGCTTTGTACCAGCTTTGCTTTTAATGACACTTCTGCAAACTTTGTGCCTTGAAGGTAGTTTCTCTGCCTTTCTTGAAAATTATTTTTCATTGTTATTCCATCATCTTTATTTCCTTCTATACCATCTTCTGAACTAGTGGCATGATTCATAGCTGTCCTGAAATCAACATCTTGATGGGAATTAGAACTTCATTTATAACCTTTCATTTCCTTATTCCATGGCTATTTAAATGTGTGTGTCAGGCTTTACTTATTGTCAAAGTAGATTAGTATCTGTTAAGATGTTATAAGACCACACTGAGAGCCTGGAATTGATATAATGCCTGGTAGAATTGGTAAAAATGGTAGGTGCTTCCCTATCCCCTCCAAGTTCTATGTTGATTCGCTCACCTACAATGTGACTGGATCTCTCTGTCTCTCTGTCTCTGTCTCTGTCTCTGTCTCTGTCTCTGTCTCTCTGTCTCTGTCTCTGTCTCTCTCTCTCTCTCTCTCTCTCTCTCTCTCTCTCTCTAACACAATCATAGTTTCTCTGTTTTCTCTCTCTCTCCCCTCTCTCTCATACACAGAGAGAGGGAGAGAAAGAGAGAGAGCTGCAAAGTACACAGTGAGATGGTTGTTAGCAGCAATCCAGGAAGTGGAGCTTCCTAAGAACTGAGCCTTAGCCCAATGACCCTGGACTTGCAACCTCCCCAAACTGTGAGAGGCACAAGAACTATAGGTAAGTCACTGTGTCTGGGATATTTTGTTATAATAAAAAAGTGCTAGCTCTCAACTATAATCTGCTAATAATAGTGAAATTGATGATGATCCAAGAAGTCCATATCTTCCTGAAGATGTAGAAATCTTCATTTTTAGTTAACAGGATGTTTCCAGAAGGGAAATTTCAAATCTCCTCTGTAGCTATACTCTTATATCTTTTCACTGAATAGATTTACATTGAATAGATTTGTTTCCATACAGCAATAAAATAGCTCATCATGAGTTTGCTTACTTAGCATTTATAGCTAATCGCCATGGACAGATCACCTGTGTACCCCATAAATACATCTGATAAAACCTCATCAACAGGAGGTGGAACTTGTGCCGACAGAGCTTTGTGAATGAGTTGCTTGTCCTTGTAGAAGAGATCTCATTATTCCTGTCCTGTGTGTACACAGTTAGAAGGTATCATGACCTGTGACACTGGCCTGAGTTCTAAGAAGCAAGAAGGAGGAGGAAGAAGAGGAGAATGGGAAGAAAGAGGAGGAAGAGGGAGAAGGAAGAGGAGGAAGGATGGAGATCAGTAGAACTAGGGAGAAATTAACAATGGTTTTCCCCACTGACTCTGAATGATAAGAGTCCTTACCCGTAATCCATCACTAGAAAGCTTTTCCTAGATATCTTTGTGTACATCTCTCCATTTAAATATAGAGCAAGAACTTTTATCCAAACATATAGCAAATGGAGTATGATCTCATCAACTATTTATTACATATATGTGAGTGTGAGTGAATGTGTGTATATATGTGTGTGTGTAAACATATTTCATAGCAAATCTCCAAATATTGTGTGTCATATCACTCTTTGAACTTATGCCACTGATGTAAATTATAGATGTTTACAGATAATAATGTCAAATGAAGAAAATACACACACATACACATACTTAAGACAAAGGCTGAATTTTTTTCACTAAATTTGCTGTTCACAGGATGCTCTGAGGCGTTAGTAATGCTGACTATATGAAATTAAAGTGAACTGGTTTGAGTATTACCAGGTCAAGAGCTGAAAGCAAGATGAGAATGTGTAGAAAACATGCCCTTCAATGCTGGAACTGCCTTGCAAATATGTAATTCTGCATCCCTGTTTAATACCTTGGTTTTTTTCCACAGAGGGAAAAACATTCAAAAAGGTCCTGTTCTAGAAAATCAGAACAACAGACACAGCAGAGCACCCAACAGGCACTTAACATCCAATCCAGAAGAAGCAACGGCATCCAAGATTACCACTTGGAGGGTTCTGATTGAGGAGAGAAGATTCTAATAATGGAAAAGGGTTTGTGTTATTTTTCATTAAAGAAGAGAGACATTTGAAATGTGTAGAGTAATGCAAAGAGGCTCATGGAGATAAGAAACTGGATAAGATAAGAGAAAAAAAAATTAACCCCTGGTAGATATGAGAATAAGACGGTGTTACAATCAAAGGTTGCAAACTGAATATCAGTTTACATTCAGGTTTGTTTTACAAACTCAGCCTTATTAAACTCACCGAAGGTTTCATAGTCTCAAGAGTATCCTCCTCCCAACACAATAAGAAGGCAAGATTTTCTCTTGCTTGTAGCATATAATTATTGTGAGCAGTGTTTTGGTTTTCATTTGCATTCTTTTTTTTCCTCTCCCACCTACTACTTGGAATCAAGTGAAGCCATCAGCCCAAGTCATGTGGGAGAAAAGCACGTGTTGCATTCTGAGTGATGGTTTTTCTGCCTACTTCCCCTCCCCGTGTAGATCTCCGTCTCTACTTTTGGCTGCAACTCCATCTTTGTCCCATGCCTTCCAGGATTTTTGCATGGCGAGACTCACATTTTTACTTGTTAATTTTGCAAGTTTCAAGTAGAGCCTTCCTACATTGATGAGTACTCTTTCCTGCTGCTGGAACAGACAGGCAGTGCTATCATTTCTGTTTTATTCCTGTTCTGGCTTAAAAATTCATATGTTACATCTTAGCTTTGGCTACCATGATTTCCAGGCAGCTCTGGAGATGGGGGCATTAGCAGAGACCTCTGTGTCAGGGATCACTCAAAACAGAAGACTTCTAGGAGGAACTAAGAATGAGCTTGTGCTCAGCTATGGGTACTATTCTAATATCATATATTAACATATTTTTCTTAGACCACTCTCACTAGACATCTGTTTTCTTCCACTGTTAAATTTTGAAATAAAAGTGCATCATTGCTAAAGCAAAGTAAGAAAAATGATGTGTTGCCAACCTCACCACCTCAGACAGTATGTGCAGCTTCCTGTTTATGCAGAGGGGCTAACCTCTGGATGACAATAAGATTAAGTGAATATTAACTGTTTTCATACCTAGAAAAACAGTCAATCATTTAAATTACGTGCAAGACATTTTAGGAATGGCAGGATGACTCAGCAGTTAAAGGTGCCTGCTACCAATCCTACAACCTCAGTTCAGTCCTTGGGACCCACTTGGTGGATAGAGAGAACTGACTCATGCCGGCTCCACTGTCAGCTCTACTCACACTCTATGGTAGACACACAAACACACACACACACACACACACACACACACACACACACACACACAGAGAGAGAGAGAGAGAGAGAGAGAGAGACAGAGAGACAGAGATAGAGACAGAGACAGAGACAGAGAGAGACAGAGCGCTCAGTAATATATAGAGAGATAAATAAATAAATAAAATTGTAACCAAAGTTATTCTAGTGTTTGTGTTTTCTGTTCATTTTGAATGCTCTACAAGGGTGATTAAAGTCAGTGAAGAGAGGAGAACAATCATTAGCGTGACTTAAAGTAAGGAAAATCTTTTCTCATCCATGAAAGCCATCCTTGGAATCGTGAGGGAGGGGAAGAGTGTTCTTCCTGCACTGTCCAGACAGCACGTTCAAGATCGTTCACGCATCCATTTTCATACAACTGTGCGAGGAATATTTAAGTATAATGTGCTATACTACACCTGTCTTCAGCATTGACTTGGTATGGTCCATAAGGACACGTTTCAGCACAATGCTTGAAAAACGTCTTTTTCTTTAAAAATCATGTACGTATGTATTTGTTGCTACTGATTATTACCGAACTTTGTGCGTTATAGAAAAGCAATTAAGCACTGCTTCATAATCCTAACAAATACCATATTCTACCTTGACAGCCACGTTGTAAACAGATTACTTGATCTGGCCTCAAAATGCTTATGTGTATTTCCATTTTTAATTTCAAAACAATGTAAAAATATTCGTGAACAGTTTTAATTTTTATGTCAAATACATACAGGAGTGGAACTATGAGTTGTGTTCAGAGCTAACTTAAAACCTTACTGAATATTTTAATATAAAAAGGAAGACAGTCTTTCTTTACTGTGGTGGTTTGAATGTGGTTGGCCATGGAGCAGCACTATTAGGAAGCACAGCCTTGTTAGAGGAGGCGTGGCCTTTCTGGAGAAAGTGGGTCACTGTGGGGTAGGCTTTGAGACCCTCTTCCTAACCACATGAAGACAGTCTTCCCCTGGTTCCCTTCAGAATAAGATGTAGGACCTTTTAGCTTCTCTAGCACTGTGTTTACCCACATGCTGCCATGATGATAATAGACTGAACCTCTCAACCTTTAAGCCCACTCCAATTAAATAATGTCCCTTGTAAGAGTTGCCCTTGGTCATGGTGTCTCTTCAGAGCAATGGAAACCCTAACTCAGAGACTTACTAATACCATACCTCTTTTATTAAGCAGTCTCTTATAATCTAGTTTTTCTTTTATTCCTTCAGTTCCTTAATAATCTGATTCCTATTGTTTTTTTAAACCAAGAAATCTCAAGACTTTGAGATGAACAAATAAGAAATATTTATAGAGGAAAACCCAAAGTAGAGTTTCTGAATGGAGGTATGACAGAGAGAAGTCATAACTCTTGTTGCATGGCTGACAGACTAGAATACCTGTTTTTACCCGCTTCCCCAAAATGCAGCCCCAACTAAGAAGCAGCTGCTGTATCCAGCAGGGAGAGTGGGTGGATCTCCATGGGCTCTGTAACAAATGTGCCTCCCTTCAAGGGCTCACAGCTTTCTCCCCTGTGTCTTACTTCTGCCAGGAGAATTTGGCATCTGTAGGGAGCTATTTGTAATAAAAAATATAAAGGTATTTCCTTTCTATAAAGGTTCTAGATTTTCATAATTTTGGGTATTTTGAGGAGATAATGACTCATTCCAAATCCACACACTCCAGTACTTTAAAGTTAGCTAGTTTTTCCTATTCCTATTCATAATAGCCAATATCTAGGAAACAAGCTAGATATCCCTAAAGTGAAGCATGGCTAAAGAAAATGTGGTACATCAGCACAACTGAATACTATCCAGCTATCGAAAATAAAGATATGATGAAAATTTCAGGCAAATGGATGGAACTAGAAAATATACTGAGTGAAGTAAGGCAGACTCAGAAAAATATACATAATATATACCCAATTCTAAGTGTATATTAGCCAAAAGTACCAGATGAACATGCTACAATCCACAGACTCAACGAAACTGAGTAATGAGGAAAGCCCAAGGGAGGATGTGTGAATGCCACTCAGAAGGGGAAATGAAATAAGCATCAGAGGTGGATGGACAGAAGGAACTGGATGGGAGAGGGGGTGAGAGGGGAACAGGGATGGGGATCAGGTGAGGGGGTCCTGAGAGGTCTGGGAGTGAGGAC
The DNA here is from genome assembly GCA_019843815.1 of Montemys delectorum. Taxonomy (NCBI): domain Eukaryota; kingdom Metazoa; phylum Chordata; class Mammalia; order Rodentia; family Muridae; genus Montemys; species Montemys delectorum. The sequence goes on along the minus strand of JADRCD010194500.1, from coordinate 7,260 downwards.
AGAAATTGGTGGCCAGCATCCCTGGGACTAGCAGGAGTCCTAGGAAGGAAAAGGGAGGCTCCAAGGAGTTTATGGGGGTGATCCTCTCTGAGACTCCTAAACGCAAGAGATATGGAGACTTAAGTAGTAACCTCCTGTAGCCAGGTGGGACTTCCAGTAGAAGGAGGAAAACATCAACTCACCCACAAATCCTTCAACCTAAAATTTGTCCTGCCTACAAGATGCTCCAGAATAAAGATGGAACAGAGATTGAGGAGAAGTAAACCAATGACTGACTGAACTTGAGACCCATCCCATGTGAAAGAGCCAACCCCTGACACTTAATGATACTCTGCTATGCTTGCAGAGAGGAGCCCAGCATAATTGTCTTCTGAGAGGCTTCATTCAACAGCTTATGGAAACAGATGCAGGGACTCAAAGCCAAACATCACATGGAGCTTGGGGAGTCTTGTGGAAGAGTAGGGGGAAATTTGAGGGAACCAGAGGGGTCAAGGATACCACAAGAAGACCTACAAAGTCAACTAACCTGGATCCACAGTGCTCACACAGACTGAACCACCAACCAGAGAACATGTAGGTCTAGACCTAGACTCCGACACATTTGCAGCAGATGTGCCTCTTGGTCTTCATGTGAGTCCCCTAAAAATGGAATGGGGGCTGTTTCTAACTCTTCCCTGCTTTTGAATTCCCTTCCTCTAACAGGACTGACAGAGCAGGGTGGTACACAAGGGGGGCTCCTGTTCTCTGAGGAGAAGGGGAGAGTGGTACCCGAGGGGCCTCCTGTTCTCTGGGGAGAAGGGGAGAGTATAATCAAAGAAGGGATTTGTAAGGGTGGACTGGGAGAAGGGGAGGAGGGGTGGCTGTAATTTGGATGTAAAGTGAATAAATAACTAATGAAAAAACAAAAGTTAACTACCTTTTCCAAAAGCTAGTAAATAATAAACTCAGAATATTTTTGTAAATAATGGATTTGACATTGAAATTGGAAAAATCTTCAATCACTGTACATCTGATATTGTGTTAGCACATCTACTTCATCTTATTATTTAGTACTGATATGAGCACATCCTTTGGCTTCACTAGGTAATAAGAAGAAACACATTTATATTTATTTGCATGGAAAATTTGTAGAGTTTTTATTTGTTTTAAAGAATCCTTCACAGTGTAGAAAAATCCTATAATATACTGACTAGGTAAAACACCTTAAAGAGATCTGGCTGCAGAGTTAAATGAAACATCTTCCCTTGCGACTCCATTCTCATGTTGGGAAAATGTCTCTCTGAAGATGAGTTTTGTCAAATTCTTCACTATTTTCTCTGCTTAATGCATTTCAGTGGGCAACTTCATTCACATTGAATCAATTTCAATGGGTTCATTTTACTTAAAGGGTCGTCCTCTGACTATTTCAAACTAATGTAAATACAACTCATTCTTGTTTTAGAGACATGCTATAGTTTTCTTTTTTCTGATGAGTTCTGTTCTATTCGTGTACATGTACATCTCCTCCAGAGTAAAATCTCTTTACAATATCCATGACATTTAAAGCATCAGGAAAATGCTATCACTGAAAACAAGTCACCAAATTCTCCAAACAAGTTTCACTCTCAGCGAAGGCAGTCCATGGACGGCGGGCAGGGTCCAGCACAGGCTTTCTGTACAATGTCTCCTTACACGTGGGGACTCATTTCGTCCTCCAGAGCCCTGGAGTCCTCTGGATTTAGCCTTCAAGTGAGGAAAGTGGACAGATTTACATGGACCAAGCCTGTAAACGGGAATTATCCTTTATGCTAGCCTTACACCATTTAGAGTTTAGCTAATTAGCCAGATCAAGCTGCAGTACAGGCTGGGAAAAGTGGTAGAACTAAGTGTGCAAGAAAAATAGGTTGTAAGTTTTGTAAACAGCTTGTAAATGCCCATGACACTGTGCCTTATCTTTCTTTTTTCCTTATTTTAAGAATGTTTTTTCACTTCTTTTAATTTAATAGTGTATTAAATAAAAAAAATATTCGATGACTGTTTATTACATGCTATGCCTATGTCTTTGTCACGGACAATTGTGAACCATGGTGAGCACTTCTTATCTGGAGTCTATCTAACATTACATGATAGGCTTCTTCATCCCCTTGGCTCTTGTTGTTGAATCTACATCACAGGTGAATTTTTGTCTTCCCCCACCCCCCAGACAAGGTTTCAAATACCCCTTAATTAACATTCTCCTTTAAGAGCCTGATTGCCAGAGGTTCTCACCAACCACAACTGTGGTCTGAGAAAGAAGATTTCTGGAAAGATGGTTTGGGAATGAGATCATTTGATATCAGGATGTGAGCCCAAGGCTATCACTGAAGGTAGGTAGAACATTGCTCTGGGTATGTGAGAGTCCTCTGCTAGTTAAAACCTCTGCTTGTGAGATACTAGGCTTGTAAATTTGTAGAAGAGAATAAGAAGCTCCACATACCAAATATCTGTTAAAAAAAAAAAAAAGAAAGAAAGAAAGAAGAAAAAAGAAATTACAAGGGCAGTAAAATCAAATGACTCTTGCCTAATTCCTTCCACAATGTCAAAACAAAGAAAGACTGAGACTAATTAAGAGTCAGTTGAAATCCAGGGTACAAACCCATGGATTCCCTCTGCAACATGAAGAGGTCATTATTGCTAGAAGAGGCAGGTCATGGAATGTCACATCAGACCTACAACCCAATCATGGCCCACAGGCCAGGGAATGTCAGATCAGACCTACAACCCAGGCATGGCCCACAGGCCAGAGAATGTCAGATCAGACCTACAACCCAAACATGGCCCACAGGCCACAGAATGTCGGATCAGATCTACAACCCAATCATGGCCCACAGGCCAGGAATGTCAGATCAGACCTACAACCCAAGCATGGCCCACATTTTGAAGAAGGCACTTCAAAGGATGATTGAGAAGATGGGGACTTCTGTGAAACGAGGACATAAATTTCAGCCACAGAAAGTTTCAGTTCCCTAAGCTTCCCTGACCCTTGCCTCTAGTTCCCTTGACTTCTGAGAATCTCCAAGTCCACAGAATTGGGATTTAGGGAAGGTCTGGTGTAATGTATTCCACTAAGTGTGTTCCATGCTACATTTACATAAGATGTTGAAGTGCATTCCATGTTGCTGTAGTCATTCTTTCACACTCTCTGAAAGCTGCTGCACATTCACCACACCCAAAGCCACTGACTGTACCACTGAGCCCAACTACAAGTAGACCAACACATTGTACCAATGTGTCATTCTAAAACAGGTTGTAATAGTCTTTACTCCAAAAACCATACTATGAAGTTAATAGAAACAGTAGATCATGATGTGTAAATACCCCCAGAGGACCATAGAAATAGGAAACTAAAAGCAAGGTAGGTCGATGTTTCTCAAGGATCACTAGTGCCCAGACTCCAAAGTGGGAGAAAATGGAAAAACTATGTGATAGAAACTAAAACAGTGATTCCAAGGAAACCTAACGTGCTGCATTGAGAAGATAGCCATTTCAAGTAAATCAGGAAGGGGATTTGTGATCCAAATAAGAAATCCAGCTATGAAATAGAGATCATTGAAAACAGCCAAACAGAAGCCCTCAAGTGAAAGACCCCCACTGATAAGATTTAAAAATGCAGTCCAGGACCTTAAGTACAGAACTGCTCAAGTAGAAGAGAGACTTCCTGAACTAGAAAGCAATCTCCTAAAATATGTCAGTTGCACAAAACACAAAGGAAAGCAAAAAGGAAGAATGCCCCAAATCTTATAAGATGTATTTAGCAAATACTGACATTATGGGCAGTCTAGAACAGGTGAAATGGGCATTCACTTCTTAGGCAATGGAATAACTTCAAGCTTCCCCACTTATGAGAAAGATATGATCATTTAGGTTTTCAGGCTCAGAGACCTCAGAGACTTGACAGAAAATAGTAATAGAACAGCTTATGGAGGCCAAAAGGTACTTCTCACTGTCCAAAGTCTAAGCCAAAAAAAGGGTGCTAAGCAAAAGAACAATACCAAGTGCAGCTTCGCACAAAGATCCCCACTTAAACCACAGCAGAGTGCTTAGGGGGCAAGAGGATGGCATTGTCATAGCCCTAAAAAGGAAGAGGGAAAACTGTGGTGATAATGCGGACTGAAAACAGCAAAGCTTCCCTTTAGAAACCCAGTAGATATGAGATCTTCCCAAGATAAGCAGCTTGAAGGATTCACTCCCATTGAGCTAGCCTTACAATGCTAGACTTGTATCTAGGAACAGGGAGTCATGGCCAAGAATAAGAATGTCCCAGAATATGAACATGAAGAAGAAAAAAAAGGAAGCAAACATTGCTCAGAATGCCACTAAACCACAAAGACAACCAAGAGAAGAGTAAACGGCATGTGGACAACACAGACAGAGACTGACAGGTGGTGGAAAAAATATATATAAATTTGAACCTAAAAAGGATAAATGTCCTAATTAAAGTGTAGGTTGGTTGAATTAAATGACACAAACTCTCTCACCACACACAAAAATCAACTCTAAATGGTCAAAAGACCCATATAGAAGACATGAACTGGTGAAGTGACAGGAAGAAACTAGGTGCTTTAAGATACAAATATGGAGAGCTGGAGAGATGGCTCAGAGGTTAAAAGCACTGACTGCTCTTGTAGAGGTCCTGAGTTCAATTCTCAGCAACCACATGGTGGCTCACAACCATCTGTAATGGGATCTGATGCCCTCTTCTGGTGTGTCTGAGGACAGCTACAGTCTACTCATATAAATAACAAATAAATAAATCTTTTTAAAAAGATACAAATATGGAAAATAATTTTTATCAAAGATTCATAAAATATAGATATCAAGTACAAAATAAATGATACTGTATCAGCCCATGAAATTGCTATATAATTTAAGAAGAGCACAATCAAATGTGTCAAGAAGCAGCTAAGAAGATGGCAAAAAATGTTTACAAGATTCAACACTTGACAAGGGTTAATATTTTCACTTAAGAATTTCTTGACAATTATTATTTCTGACATAATCTCGGACATCCAATAGTGCGATTCTATGTGCTTGTCAATAGCTACTACAGAACATTTTTCTCTCACATCATCAACTTTAGTTACATAGATTTATTTCAATAGCATGCATATTACACTTTGAACACTCAGTGGAATCTCTAAAAGTAGCCACATGACACAGATATATTTTGGTAAGACGTAGATTTTTATATGATCATATTATTATTTCAAAAATTATTTTTAAAAGCTTTTCTTTTCTTACCATTTGCTATGTGCATTATAAACTTGGCCAGCACAAAACCCATTTGTCCTAAGGTCAGCAGGCTGGTATCATTCCTGCCCTGTCTGTGTTTAAACAACACAGCCCGTGTAAACATGGCTTCATTTGATCTTGTTCCAAAAGTACTCACATGTATTTGTCTACATTGTTTCTGTGCTAATAATAAAAAGCTGAAATATTTTATTTTTTAAAAAAGTTTTTGTTTGAGGATTTTAAACACGAGTACCTTATTTACATCATTGCCACCTCTTCCTCTCCTCCTACAACACCTCCTGTGTCTCTACACATTCATGTCTCTTTCACTATTGTTACACACACACACACACACACACACACACACACACTAGTACAGACTGTTTTTCTTCTATTTAACATCACTTGTGTATTTGTTTAGAGCTGACCCCTTGTGGAGATGATATTTATATAAAGGAAAGCACTTTCCTGACTAGAGTACTTCTAACAGTTACCACCTTAGTCATATTTATGTTAAAATTAAACACTTTTCTCAAACATACTCTGTCAGATCCCTGTGTCCCCTTCAACAAGCATAGCTTGACTAAATGAGAACCTTGGCTTAACTTAATCTCATAAATGTCAGATATTTGACATTTGACCATGAGAAAATATTATTATTTCTAGGCTACGTCTTATGTTTGTTTGTTTGTTTAAGTTCCTATTTCCTCTCTTAGTAATCTGGAAAAAGCTAGAAGTTTTTTGATGTAAGAATGGCTATGCATGGATAATTTAGTCATAGAATTCTGATGACTGTACCACACTTTATATGGTAAATGATATGGTATCATTTACTGTGACCTTGCAAAGGGTTTCATATACACAGTGTGTTGAGACCTGAGATTGATCATTTTTCCTTGCACCAGTTTGCTGTTCACAGGGCTCAGACCTCCGAGGCTGTTTGTGATGATTTCCGAATCCCGATGCTTTGCGATGTAGTCTGTGGGGAGAAGCTCTCAAGGAGGACATCTCCCTATTAGTCCCATGGGAGCTCTATGAAGTCAGCACTGCCTTATGGGATGCTTCAATTCAATCTCACCTTAGGCTCTGCTGCTTTTCTCCATGCTGCACTGTGTGCTCCTATCTTGACTCCTAGAGCCTGTATCCTAGCATCAGCATCCCTGTCTATAGTCTCCCTATTTATACTCCCTTCTCTGCACACATGTCATGACAGTTTCCTCAAACACAGTGTTTAGGGCACACCTTTATCACCTGCATAATGAAATGCCTTTGCCTTGTTTAAATACTATTCTTACACGGTGTGTCTGCACATGCATGAGTATGCATGCGCGTGTGTGTGTGTGTGTGTGTGTGTGTGTGTGTGTGTGTGTGTGTCTACACATATACCATAGCTGTGTGTACAGAGGTCAAAAGACAAAGTTTTGGAGTCCCAGAGACTGAACTCAGATAGACAGTTTTGGCAGGAAACACCTTTATGTGCTGAGTCATCTTGCAGCCTAAGATATGTCTTCTTTCCTATTGAAGGAAATTCTCTGTAATTTAGACCACTTTAGTGATAGGCAACCTCAACTTATCCTGTCTCACCATTTCTTATGGATCTATGACACTCCTGGCTCAGTCTTTCCAATTTTCCTTTAGTTTCCGCACTTCACTCTCTTTCCATAGGTCAGTCATTTCAGTAGTTCACATTTTAATCACTCCCCCTGCTATGCCTCAACATTTAGCACTAGTTCAGTGAGAGCTGGATTTATAAAGATATTTGTGACTCTCAAAAATTAGCAAAACAGATCATATTTCAATTTCAATCCAGGAAATTCAAAACTTGAAGCAACCTCAGTAGAAATTATTCCCTTTAAGAAATCAAAAGTCCATTAAAGGAGTGAAGTTTTTAAAATACCCTTTGAGCGTATATATATATGTAGAAGCGGGTTGCTTTATCTGGCCTCAGTGGGAGAGGGTGTTCCTAATCCTGTAGATCAGGGTTGGGGTACCCAGGGTGGGGCATGCTCT
>JADRCD010194499.1:0-26816 GCA_019843815.1 Montemys delectorum | reverse complement strand
TGTTTGGGGATTTTTAACCTCACTGATACCAACTTTTGTAGAAGTGGCGATGACAAACTTCTGGTGTGTTCTGCGCAGAGGAGCTCTGTTGATGGCAAGAGGTCCAGTCACAAGTAGCAAGCCACTGCCCAGCTGCTTCAGGAAAAGCACTCTCTTGCCCCTGTGGCGCCCAATGAGGATGATCAAGACAGTCCCGGGAGTGCTGCTGGAGCGCAGCCTTCTCACGTGCTCCCTGAAGGGTTTTTTGCCGTGGCTCAGCAGCTTCCGAGGCACATCTTCAGTAGGGTAATACCTAGGCATTTTCCGGAGCTTCACCACCCGGGTGCCACCATTCTTGTCCCCACCAACTGTTTTCGTGACAGTAGTAGCAAGGACCTTCTCCTTTTTCTTCTTCTTTTCAACCTTGGTCTTGGCAGCTGAGTATTTCCTTTTGTACAAGGCCTTTCTGGAATACATAGCAGACCGGGAGTACCCGCCAATTCCTCTAACCAGGACAGGATTGCGGCTGCAGTGGGGCTTCCCCTTCCTGGGCTTTTTAACCTTTGGGTCACCCTTTTTGGCTGCACCAGTGACCTGAGGACCAGAGGCAGCAACAGCACCGCCAGCCTTCTTGGCCACAGGTTTCTTCTCCTTTGTATCAGGCTTCTCTGCCTTTTCACCTGCCATCTTGCAAGACGGGAAAGAGCACTAGTATCCACTTATCAGTGAGTGATACCAAGTGTGTTCTTTTGTCACTGGGTTACCTCATTCAGTATTATATTTCCAGTTCTTACACTTCAGGCTTTTTTCTTTTTTTATAAAGAAACGAGATGTTTTATTTAACTAGTAACTTGTGTCTTCTACTTTCCTAGAAGAAAATAATTTGATTAATTTAATTTAGAAATATATTTTATTTGACATTTACTATACTCCTTGTACATAGGAAATGGATAATGGATAATTATTGAACAGAATTTTTAAAAAAGAATTCTGCAAATATTGTGATGGTTTATTATAATACAAAGTGTATTCATGAGGGTCCAAGTTTGAAAAAATGTAATCACCTTAACACAGTGCATTCTAAAGAGAATCTTGTAAAAAAAACCTTGTTTCCAAGTACATAATAAGTTTATATAGATTATTAATAAGTGAATGTGAGTACTAAATAAATTGAATGCAAGTGATAAGATTTCAGAAAAACCATAATTCAAACCATACATCATTTTCTAATTCAAACCAAAGACCTAAATTATACCACTTAGAAGTCATTTTGTGTAGCAAATTTTCCTTATTCATGCTACTTATGAAAGAAAGTTAACTTTTTTCAGACAGAGTTTCTCTGTGTAATTTTGACTTCCTGGAACTCACTCTGTAGATCAGGCTTTCCCTGAACTCACAGAAATCTTGCTACCTCTGCTTCCCAAGTACTGGGATTAAAGGCATGTACCGCCAGGCTGTGGTGGCCCACGCCTTTAATCCCAGCACTCGGGAGGCAGAGGCAGACGGATTTCTGAGTTCGAGGCCAGCCTGGTCTACAGAGTGAGTTCCAGGACAGCCAGGGCTACACAGAGAAACCCTGTCTTGAAAAAAACCAAATAAATAAATAAATAAATAAATAAATAAATAAAGACATGTGCCAGCAACATCTGGCATTTTTTTGTATTTTAAATCTCTTGAGAGGGAGTTATTATGGATATTATTTCAAAACCAGTCTTCATACACTCAATATTTTAGCATTTTAAGCACTTCAAAGATTATACATAACATGGGCACAAATTTTTGCAAATACAAATTATAACTAAGGAAATTAAGTAAACTTAGAAAGAACCATTAAAAATTAAAAATGTATCCAAAAGAATTATTATACTTATTAAATTTTTAAAATTACTTATTTATAAAATTATTAAAAGATTAATATCATGATCATTACATATGATTCTACAGCCTTTTTTTACAATAGTTTTTCCTGGGGTAAATTTTTTCAAGAAATAACATTCATCATTTATACTCATATTATTAGATATAGCTATGCAGAGTTAAAGCACTTTTTGATTTCTCAACTGCAGTGAGTTGCTAAAGGGAGTATGATTTTTTCCAGTATTCACAAAGAATAGAACACCTTCTTGTGCATTTGACCTAGAGTAGTTGTCATACTTTCTTTCTTCTTATAGGTTTGACCTTGATAGCCTGCGATTTTATCATCATAGCCATGTAACAAATATCATGGGAAATTCATAAATATTTTATGCTTTGGCAATGATTTTATGCGTATCACTTATAATTGTATCTATAACACAGAATCAGTTTCGTTATCCAAGTTAAGTAAAAATACAAAGAACACTGTCATGCCTATACACAGGAAATAAAATAGAAAATGGTTGAATACAGACAATACATGTCTTAAGTAATGACACTCATTTTCATTACACTGGATACTACTCCTTCCTCTTCTACATTATCATATATGAGTAGAAAACCTGGTAGGCTTCTACTGCCTTGTCATGAATGACTTTGTCATCATGGGATATGCTGATTGCTAAGGCATGGTTGTAATCATTGATAGGCACATGAATGTATAGATTCCAGTCCAAAGCACTGTGCTCTTGTTGATGAGGCTATCATGTTACCTATACACTGGTTTTTAAAGGAAAGCAAATCTTTTCAAAATACATCTTAACTAATCAATTGGAGACTCACCTCAGTCACTGATATATTAGACTTCTGATAATAATAAATGTTCATTATTGTTCTCAAAACACCATAAACGGAGTGTAACATCCATTATAGGAGAAGCAGAAGCAGATAGAAGGTTAGATAAAATCTCCTACATTGCTACTTTAACCCAACATGTTGTATAAATAATAGATTTAAAGCACAGTTACTGAATTACTGTGCGGCTTTTGGCCAATGGGTTAAACCTTTGTGCTTGAATCATGTTATATGAGAAATAGAGTGAAAATCTTACAAATAAGTTTATGTATACTGAAAACTGTTATATAATACTTCTCACAAGACTCACAGACAAGAAGAATCATCCTGAATGACATGTACGTTTGTATTATATTATTATTAGTAGTAATAGTAGTATTAGTATTATCTATTTGACACATAATGTTTCCCTCCAAACTCCATATATATGTATACATATGTATATATAACATAATACATACTTATATATATTTAACATATATGCATATGTATGTATATATGATATATACATACATGTATGATTGTCTATAATATACCCAGAGTGTTTATATATATATATGTGTATATATATATATATATATATATATGTGTGTGCATATATGTATATGTACATATATATACACACACATATGCGTGTGTTTGTGTATATTTCTTGTAAACAAACATTAGTTACATTAGTGAGTTACATTAGTATATATAATATGTATATATGTATATATTTGCATACACACATATATGTATGTCTAACATAAAAAATAAGGTTTAAAATATTACAATAGAGAGTGTAAAAGATATATAATTGACATCTTCATTCTTCTAAATCAGTCCTGGACAAAAAGATTAAACACTGTATATGCATACTTATTAATGTTACAAAAAAGCATTATATCCTTTTGAAAATAATGAACATATATATTAATTTCTTGTTCCAAATATTAAATTATTTTTTTTGGCAATTCATATTATGAAACCCTAGCTGGTACGTACCACTCTGTGTAGATCTGACTGGCCTTAAATATACTTCCACCACAAACTCTGGAAAGCTGGGCTAGGCTTTTTACCATAACTGGCATGTATTCATTATTTACTTAGTGTACAAAATAATCAGTCCCTTTATGACATTTTAACATGTGAGTTACATGCCATAATCAGGAACATTACCCATTAATTTATCTTGGTCCCCTGCTTCCTTTCATTAGCTAACTCTTCCTCCATTGATGTCTTTATTTAAATTCATGTGCAGAGTTATTTTATAGGCTTCTTGATGTATCAAACTAATTCTGAAATTTAGGAATTAAAATATCAAAATAGTTTCCATTAATAACTTATATGAATTTCAGTTTGTTTTAGTTAAAAGTGTTTTCCCAAAAAGTCTTTGAGGATATATTAAATAAAGGCTGATTTTGTTCATTATGCAAATATGTTTTTGAAATTTTTAATCCAAATCCAGACTTTCTACCTTTCTTTGATCATTAAGTTTGTGCATAATGACAACACTGTACACAAATTTATAATAGTTTGAAACTTTAACTATATATGAATGGTAACTGAATATTTAAATTCTTTAAGAGAAAACATTGACTCTACAAATTCCCTTTCTCCATTTTAGGGCATTTTATCTAAGGTCCCCCACTTTAAGTCTTGAAAGCTACTCTCACCTCTCAGGTCTCTGGTACATTGTAGAGGGTCCCTCCACCTCCTACCTTCTGAGATTGCCTATCGCGATTCTTTCTGCTGGCCCTCAGGGCTTAAGTCCTGACTCCTCCCTATACCTGATCTTGTTCCCCTTTTCCCCTCCCTGTTACCTTTCCCATCTAGGTCCCTCCCTCCCTCTCCCCTTCTGTGATTGTTTTCTTCTCCCTCCCAAGTGGGATAGAGGCATCCTCAAATGGGTACTTCACATTGTTAGCCTTTTTGAATTCTGTGGATTGTATCCTGCGAATTCTGTACATTTTTAGCTGCTATCCATTTATTACTGAGTACATACCATGCATATCCTTTTGGGTCTGAGTTACTTCACTCAGGATGATATTTTCTAGTTCCATATATTTGCCTACAAAACTTATGATGTTCTCATTCTTAGTTGCTGAGTAGTATTTCATTGTAAAAATGAAGCAAATTTTTTCTTTTTTGTATCCGTTCTTCTGGTGTTGTAATCTGGGTTGTTTCTAGCTTCCGGTTATCACAAATAAGGCTGTCATGAACCTAGTGGAACACGTGCCCCTCTGGCATGGTAAGGCATCTTTTGGGTATAGGCCTAAGAGTGGTATAGCTGGATCTTCAGGTAGATCTATTTACAATTTTCTAAGGAACCTCCAGATTGATATCCAAAGTGGTTTTTTTCCAGTTTGCAATTCCATCAGCAATGGAGGAGTATTCCTCTTTCTCCTTGGTAACACATGCTGTCACCTGAGTTTTTGATCTTAGCTATTCTGATTAGTGTAAAGACAGGGCATCAAGTGGAGGGATGGGGTTGCCATCTCATCGTCAGAAACTGTGACCCATAATTGGTCCTGTCTGAAAGAGCTGAAAGAAGAAAAATGAAGAAAAGCTTGAGAAAAAAGAGGTCCAGTGATAGGCCCAAATGGTGATCCAGCTCAGGGACCTGTCACTGATATTATTACTGATGTTGCGGTGTGCTTACAAACAGGGGCCTATCATGACTGCCCTTTGAAAGGCCCAACAAGCAGCTGAAAAGTCAGATGCAGATATTTACAACCAACCAATTGACAGAAGCTAGTGACCCCTGTGGTTGAATTAGGAGAAAGCTTGAAGAAGCTTTAGAGGAGTGAAACCCTATTAGGAAGACCAGCAGTCTCAACTAACCTGGACCCCCAGGAACTCTTAGACACTAAGCTACCAACTAGGCAGTATACACATGCTGAGATGAGGCCCCCAACACTTATATAGCAGAGGACTGTTGGGTCTGGACTCAGTCAGAGAAGATGTACCTAACTCTTGAGAAACTTGGGGCTCCAGGGAGCAGGGAAGTCTCATAGGGTGAGGGTTGGAGTGGGGGCATCCTCTTAGAGATGTGGGGAGGAGATGTGGGATGTGGAAGAGTCTGAGGGTGTACCAGGATATGGATAATGTCTGGACTGTAAAAAAGATTAAAGAAAAAAATTTAAAAAGAAGAAACAGTACATAAAAAATTTAATAAAAAGAAAATGTGTGATAACCATATTTCTTCTGAGATGGAAAATAATTACATCATCTAATTCTTATTACTCTTAAGTGGCAAAGCAGTTTTCTTTCTTTTTTTTTAATTAGATGTTTTCTTTATTTACAAGATCTCCTTTCCCAGATTCCCCTCCAAAAATAAAAAGAATAAAATAAAATAAAAAAACAAAAACTAAAACAAACCCCTCTTCTCTCCCCCTTCCCCTTGCTTACTACCCCGCCCCCCTCTTGCTTACTGGCTTGGCATTCCCCTACACTGGGACATAGAACCATCACAGGGCCAAGAGCGTCTCCTCCCATTGATGACCAGCTTGGCCATCCTCTCAAAGCAGTTTTCTTAATCCATGTATTATAGAGGAATCAAATTTGAGTCAACAATACTAAGTATCTTATTCAAAACATCCTGCATTACCACTGGCATTACGCTTTAGTTTCAATTCTACTTTGATAATTTTAATTTTCTATACAGAATGAGCAAAGAATTAGGTAATTTATATATTCTTTTCATAATATATTCTGATTATTGATATACTTATAATCCCCCTTTAATTTTATGTGAGGATTATTTTGAATATAATCAAACTAAAGTTATCTACAATTAAAACAAATATATAAATCCAACACCAAATCTAGAAGCTAAGACTAAAAATTGATCTGTGTTATATACCTGCTCGCAGGTCTCAGTTTTTCTTCTTTTTGTGTAATCTAGTATTCCTAATTACATTGGCATCTCTCTATGTAACTGTATGTATCCATTTTTATTTAATTAAATATATATCATGTTGTAGTTAACCACATCTAAATTATTTTACTAAAATTCTATTGTCTGTATGTCACACATCACAGCCTACTTCTTTTTTTTATTAGACATTTTCTTTATTTACATTTCAAATGATATCTCCTTTCCTGGTTGCCCCTCCGGAAAAAAACCAAACCAAAACAAAAAACCCTGTTCTCTCCCCTGCTCCCCCACTCACCAACCCACCCTCTCCTGCTTACTGGCCCTGGCATTCCCCTACACTGGGACATAGAACCTTCACAGGGCCAAGGGCCTCTCCTTCCGTTGAGACTGACTGCTTCCTAATACTAAATTTTAAAATCATGATTGTATTAGTAAAAGGATACTACTCAGTGATTCCAAGTTACAATATATGTAACACATTATATTATTTACAAGTAAAACAATCTAAACAGAATTATAAGCATTTAAAGTTGTATAAAAAGACAAACAATATGCAAGAAGTAAAAGCAGTTACTGGGTTCTAATTGTCACACATATTGAATTAATTAGATTTTTCATTAGGTAAACTTGTGATCTAAATACTACTGTAGATTATTTAATATGCCTATGTGTATACTAGAATGATAGTCCAAGTATATAAAAGAATCAACATAATTACTTGTTTTATCTGGTACTTGCATAAACATTTTAATAGTCTTATCAAAAGATTTAAGTAATATTTGTGTAAAAAAATCTAGAAAATGAGACATTGTAACTATGTGGACACAAACACATCTATCTATCTATCTATCTATCTATCTATCTATCTATCTATCTATCTATCTATATCTGAGAGACTATATATCTCTGAACATGACTATAATATAGTCAACTTTTCAAATTATCTTTCCAAAAGGACTATCTGAAAGAGATAGAACTTACTGATGATCCACATGAGTCATCATCACTTAGACCAGGGACCCATAATAACGAATGAATTTCAGGCATCAATGACTTGAGGTTGAGGCCCTGCTAAAATGGCCAGGGTTTCATAGAAATCACTAATTTATCAGCAAGTAAAATCTGCAGGGTTTAAATGACACATGGCCACTTTTTCCACCTGTAGGTGAAGGAAGAAATTGATGAAAACAGTGCTTGCCTCCTCCACTCTTGCTCCTCTTCCCAAATACAACTTTTATCATGAAACAGAAGATGTGTTTAAGTTAACAGCTCACCAAAAATTCCAGAAGCAGACTGAGGTGCTTCATTTTCTTATTTTCCCTGCAAAAGCCTTTAATTGTGTGCATCACATGAAAAGAAGACAGAGCACAATAAAAATAGGAAGAGATAAGGTGTAGCTGTTTCTGTGAGTGACAGAGCAGTGCATACACTCACAGAGGTGTGGCGTGAACAGGCTCATTTTGTATGTTTAAAAGCACCATACCATGAATAAAAATGAAGTTCCACAGAGAGCAAAAATAAAGTGTGATAATAAAACTATTGGGGTTTATGTTCTTTGAAATTAACCAGGGGATTAAATAGGGCACATTTAAAATACTATTGAAAGAGTTTCAAGACTATAAAAGCAAGGATTTAATACTCTCCACCTTCTGTGATATGTGGCAGTACAAGTTTCTCCCTTCACAGACCTCTGTAAATCTTTGCTTAGCAGGTGGTTGGATTTAATAAAAACAAGTAGAAGAAATTGCTTCACTATTAGAATGATGTCTTAGAATTCACCTAGCTTTATTTTACAGAAAAGTTGAAATTTTAGAAGATATTTTACTCATCTTTTGAAATATGTGAAATTTAATTTAACTTTAATTTCCATTTTAGATTGTCTGAGTCCTTCTATGTATCACCAGTTTTCTTCTTTGATTAATTTCTGTATTTTAATGTATAGATTTGTCTTAATATTAAGGATTGTTTTCTTAGAGGTGCATAGATATACATGAATGCTGAGCATAATCTTGATATTAACTAGGCTAATATTTAATACTAGTTTTTCTACCAGAATGAGTAAACAAAAGACTCTAAAAACCAAAGTTTGCACTACAAAATTTGGATAAGGACATTATTTTAATGAGTTTGATTTTTAAGCTCAATTGATTTAATGCAAATTAAATACTTTAATTCACTTCTACAACTTCATAATTAGGAAAATCTGCATGGCTATGTCTTCTATATTACGCACATAGATTTTTTCTGCTATCAAATTACATATAACACACTTGGTATTTAAGAAAATATCACTTACCCATAAAGCCAATGCTTGTAATTGTAAACCACAATATAATGATAGCATATTTTAGTATCTAATTCTAAATTCATATGCAATAATGATAACTCACTATTACATTTTGATCAGAGAAAAATATTTATAAATTCTATTTAAGTAAAGAATATCTTGAATACAATTGACTATCTTATATTTGTATCATTTGGGATAAATTCTTAGATTGTCTTAACCATAAGCAAATCACAACTGAAATCAAAACCTCAGAATTTTAAAAAGCATAATTTCTTATTTCTCACTTGTATCCACACTATATTGCATCTCTACAGTTTATCATGTAGATTAAATTGAACACACATTTGATTTTTTAATTGGCTTCTAATCTTGGAAATTTCATAGTTTTAATATCCTATTTACTTCTATAAGATACTAAATGTAATGCAAATGAATATTGGAAAATAAAATATTTTAATTTCAAAATTGGTAATTTTCGGTCACTGGGAGTAAGAGAGGAGCACATTTAGGAGGTACTGAGAGAGATGACGGAGAAGTTCAGAGCTATATAATTAATATACATTATATTTATATATACACATTATATACACATATACAATGCTATTACAAATGCATATAAATCAGATATTTTAAAGCAGCAAGCATAAATATTTTATTTTCAATTAGTTATCTATATTTTTTAGAACTTTGACATTTCATTTATATATATATTAGCTCTTTTTTTACATGTTTATAAATTAAGACTGAGTATATTGGTATACTTTTGATTTATATGCTAATTAATATACTTTAAACTGTGGCACATATCTAAGAAAACAAATGTTAAATTTTACTATAAAAATTTTTAATTTAACTTTCTTTACTAGCATACACTTATTTTGTTTTCTTTTCAATAATTTTTTTTTATTCACTTTGCATTCAGATCTCAGCTCCCATCCCTCCTCTCCTCCCAGGCTTTCTCATACAATTCCTATGCCCCAGTACCAGGCAAAGGCCTCCTTTGGGACCACCGTGCTCTGGGACATCCATTCCCAGCAGGACTAGGTACATCCTCTTCCACTGAGGCCCAACCAAAAGTCAAGGCAGATGAACGAACGAGATCTAATATCAGGCAACAGAGTTAGAGACTGTCTCTGCTCCAATTTTTGGGGACCCCCAAGAAGACCAAACTGCACATCTGATAGAAGTATGCAGGGCCCCTAGGTCCAGTCCCTGCGTGCTCTTTGGTTGATCATTAGCCTCCATGAGTGCCTCCTGAGGCCAAGTTAGTTGACTCTGTAGGTCTTCTTGTTGTGTCCTTTACTCGCCCTGCTTGTTCAATTCTATCTCCTACTTTACCACAATACTACCCAAACGCCGCCTGATGTTTTGCAGTGAATATCTGCATCTGTTTCTATCTCCTGTTGGATGAAACCTCTCTGGAGACAGTTATGCTAGGCTTCTGTCTGGAAACAGTGCAGAGTATCATTAATAATTCCAGGGGTTATTTGTCTACTATTAGATTTTTGCACAGCTTTTTTATGACTTGCACACTTTTCTTTTTGTTGTACACAATTTTTGTGCTTGTTCTATGTGTTTCAAGTATTATGCTTCTCATGACTATGAAAGTCTAAATTTAACTGTTGACTTATTTACTTATTTAAAGTTTTTCCAAATGTAATATATGATTTAACAGCATTAGAATAATTTAGAGAAAATAAAAAACATATTATTCTTTGTCTTCCTAAGTAACTCTTTTAGATAATCAGGGTTCATAGATATAAACACAAAAATACAATAAACACTGTATTATTTCCTAAATTTTGAGAAACATTATCATTATTAAACTGCCAATTTTTTAGATTTAAAATCATTTGACATTACTGAAGTCATGGTGTTCATGACTTCATGAACTAGATTTCTTAGTTCCTGTACTTAATTTTCTCACCATATTTTTTCTTCATAATGTGAGATGACTATGTCTCAGTGAGTAATTTTATTTCTTGTGTTTAGTAACTTTGAGTATGCGTTCATGTTTCTGGGTCCATTTATTCATGTGCATAGCAATCTTAGATAATCTGGGCTTACAACTGACTAACTTGCTGATCTACACTATAGATATTTTGTTTGCTTTTGGATTAATAAACTAGAGTTAATTTAAATTTGTATGAGTTTTAATATATCATGTATTAAATGCCAATTTGTTAATATAATATTAATATTTCAGAACTTATAATAAAATATGGCCTTTTATACACAGATAATAGACACATATGCTTATTTTATGTAATTTGAAACATGGGAGAAATTATGTAGGTAATAAAATAAAGTATATTGCATATAGTAAAATTCATTAGAAAACAAGGATTTAGGGATGATAGATTAGATAGATAGATAGATAGACAGACAGACAAAGATAAGAGACAAAGTAAAAGAATTATCACTACACATACAAATGTAAACCTATACTAGTTTTATATATTTGTATATTCTATTTCTTTAATCAGAAATGTTGCTATAACCAAATTATACACAATTACCAAAAATGCATAAAACATCAATCTGATTTGTAACAAAGGTTCTTATTTCTTTAAAATGTGAACATATCAAAAAATATAAACAATTCTATTCACTAGTCACTAGAAATACATAAGTAGTCACTAGAAAACATACTTGGTAAATGTCAGTACATTTTATTTTGAGGATCTTCTTTCTATTGAAGCTATTTCATAGAGTGTTTCATTGTAAAACAACTTAGTAGAATTACTCTAATGCATGTTAGTGTTAAAATACTTCAATTTGGATCAACTAAAGTTGAAGAAAAGCTCAAGAATTTTGTTGAAAAATGCAGCAAAAGCTATAAAACTTTAGTAAAATGTGATCTTACACATAGTTGAAAATTTGGTATTAATTCTTTCTGAATTCAAATTTAATGAGAGATGTATTTATACCCGTAGCTGTCTTTATAGTGTTCTCTTAAGCTGTCATTGAAAGGTTACTGATAACTTTCTACTGTATTTTAATGCCAGGCCAATAAACCTATTATTGTACTTCTTATAACATTAAAACAGGAAATTTGTAAATTCTGTTTTATTCTGGTATTTCCTATTTCATGTTTTTATAGCAGTACATTTATAAAAAGTCAGTGTATATATTAAATATAATGCCTCAATTTATTAATTTTTTTCTAAAGCTGTATTTAGCAACACTGAGTTCAACTACTATTTTTTCTTAGCTATATGTATTCAAAGCTTTACAGTTGGAATTGGCTTTTCTTTGGTGAAAACTAATTGTGTTGTCACCCTCAGCAGCCATCACTTGATTTTATAGTTTCTTCTAGGGATGAGGCTTGTCCAGTACTTCTACATAATTTATACACCTGTGGTATGTAAACTGATGCTAATGTTCAGGTCTTGTTCTGGCAACCATAGTGTTAAGATTGGTGTGGCTTCACCCTCATATCTAATTTCCTCTCCTAGGATCTGTGTTTATCTAGATACAAACTCTTGGTTAGGTGTAGGATACTAGGCATTAGTTTCCTCCCTCTGAATGACCCTCTGTCCAATTAGACAGCTGTTACAAGATAAATATGTCATTATTCCATGATTGCCAATTTTTTTCCAGGCAGTCATTTTATTTAATTTAATATAGGTAGTTTCCTCAACTGAGAAAGGAATGTGAATATATATATATATATATCATATATTTTTTCTGTAACTGGCACAGTTATATTCTTAATTGCTCTCTATATATCTCAGTTATGTTTAAGTCGTGTATGTTTCATATTTTTTTTTTTTGGTTTTTCGAGACAAGGTTTCTTTGTATAGCCCTGACTGTCCTGGAACTCACTCTGTAGACCAGGTTGGCCTCGAACTCAGAAATCCACCTGTCTCTGCCTCCCAAGTGCTGGGATTATAGGCATGCGCCACCACTACCCGGCTCCATATTTTCTTAATCCATTAATCTCCTAATGAACATCTATGTCTTAGTGTGTTTTGGTTATTATGAAAGGTGAACCCTGCAGAGACTTGATGCACAGGTTGGGGGATACCATGAGGGAGCCCACACTCTCAGAGGAAAAGGGAAGGGGCAAGAGGGAGGGTCTCTGTAAAGGGGACACCAGGAGGAAGACAATGTTTGGGATGTAAAGATATAAATAAATTAATCTAAAAGAATGAAGCAATGAAATTATAAGTGCAAATATCTGTGTTCTGAATTGAGATTCATTTCAGTACATACATATTTGTCTTATTAGTCATTCATGTGTTACCATAATAGATAGTTTTTCAGTCTCTTACATGTGTTTCCTACCAGTACAAAGTTAATTAGTAGCTAACTTTATACATAAAATATTTTTGCTTGTGAATATTCAATGTGAATCAGTAAAGATGTGCCTTATCATATATCATAGTACATTTATTATATTTAAAACTCAAATTTACTAATGTTGTTAAGGTTTTACTTAAATTACTTAAATGAACATTATGTTACTTAATTATCTAAGTAAAATTTTACTTAAAATACTAAAATATCTGTTATATTACTTAAATATCTAAGATGTTAAGTATGAAATGCCTGCTCTTTCATAGATATATCTAAGTATTTTCTGGTTTTCACTCCTATCAGGATTCTCAAGAGAAATCCAAAATAGATGTTAAAAATATCTGTTATCCTGTGTCCTGAGGGTTCTGGCAGAGTCCCTCTGAGAAGTAGTGGTGGTCTTACCTGTGCTCACAGCCAAAATATACAAAGAACTCAAGTATTTAGACTCTAGGAAACAAATAACCGTATTAATGGGGAACAGAGCTAAACAGAGAATTCTCAACTGAGGAAACTCGAAGGACTGACAGGCACCTAAAGAAATGTTGAACAACTTTAGTCATCAGGGAAATGCAAATCAAAACAACCCTGAGATTTCACCTCACACTAGTCAGAATAGCTAAGCTGAAAAACTCAGGTGACAGCAGATGCTGGAGAGGTTGTGGAGAAAGAGGAACACTCCTTCATTGCTGGTGGGATTGCAAGCTGGTACAACCACTCTGGAAATCAGTTTGGTGGTTCCTCACAAAATTGGACATAGTACTGCCTGAGGACCCAGTTATACCACTCCTGGGCATATACCCAGAAGATGCTCCATCATGTAACAAGGACACATGCTCCACCATGTTCATAGCAGCCTTATTTATAATAGCCAGAAACTGGAAACAATCCAGATGTCCCTCAACAGAGGAATGGCTACAGAAAATGTGGTGCATTTTTATATTGGAATACTACTTGGACATTAAAAACAATGAATTTATGAAATTCTTAGGCAAATGGATGGAACTAGAAAATATCATCCTAAGTGAGGTAACTATATACACTCACTGATAAGTGGATATCACCCCAGAAGTTCAAAAAACCCAAGATTCAACTCATAGACCATATGAAGCCTAAGAAGAAGAAAGACTAAAATGTGAATGCTTCAGTGCTTCTTAGAAGGGTGAACAATACTCACAGGAGGAAATACGGAGACAAAGTGTGGAGCAGAGACTGAAGGAAAGGCTCCCACCTGGGGATCTATGCCATATATAACCACCAAACCCAGACGCTATTGTGGATGCCCAGAAGTCCTTGCTGATGGAAGTCTGATATGGCTGTCTCCTAAGAGGCTTTGCCAGAGCCTTACAAATAAAGGCAGTTGCTCGCATCTAACCATTGGACTGAGAGAGGGGGTCTGGATGGAGGAGTTGGAGAAGGCACTGAAAAAGCTGAGGGGGTTTGCCATCCTATGGAGGGAGCAACAGTGTTGAAAGGCCAGACACCCCCCCTGGAGCTCCTGGGGACTGGACCAACAACCAAAGATACATGGAGTGACCCATGGCTCTGACCACATATGTGACAGAAGATGGTCTTGTCGCACATATGTGGGAGGAAAGGCCCTTAGGCCTGAATGTGTTTGATGCCCCAGTGTAGGGGAATGTCAGGGTGCGAAGTCAGGAGGGAATGGGTTGTTGGAGGACCACCCTCATAGAGGCAGGGGGAGGAGGGATGGGATAGAGGGTTTCTGAAGTGGAGACCTGAAAAAGGGAAAACATTTGAAACATAAATAAAGAAAATGTCCAATTTAAAAAATCTGTTAACGCATTGTTGACCTCTGAATTGTGTTCAGTTAATGTACGGGATTTTTTCAATTTACTCTAAAGAGAAACTTGTTTTATGAAAGGTCATAACTCCATTTAATTTGGTTACAATGATAAAGCTTAGAATGGACTCAGGCATTAGGCTGGTCTAACAAGAGTGATGGAGTTAGATTTTTTATAAGCCATATGATATTACTAGTCCCTGGAAACTGCCTAGGTTTCAAGTACCCAAAGGCTTTATCTATATAATAGCTCCGACACCTGGTGTTCAGGAAATATTGTGAAATGAGTTCAGAATTATTATAAAAGCCAGAATACCAGGAACCCTATTGTGAAATAGACTCACATAAAAATTGCTTCATAAAGAAGGGTAGAATAGTAATAACATAAAAGGACATGTTAAGATAGAAGGGGTCAATTTTAATAGGGTCTTGCCTGTAGACAAAGAACTAAAGGCAAATATTGACCTCAGCGAGAAGGATAGTCACATCTTCTAGGTGAACTCAGTATACTGAACCCTGTTATTGGTTGTTTGAATCCATACACAAATTAGCTCTCCCTCAAAATATGTATATGTGTGTGCATACATATGTATATATGTATATATTTCTGTGTATATACCCATATCAAATATATTGAAAAGAAAGAGGTTGTCAATGAGAGTGAAGAGACTATAAAAGAGAAAAACTAAAAATTCAGGAAAGAATAAATGGAGAAAAAAACCTTTGTGCTTCTATTTCAATAAAAATATCTTCAATATTTGTTTTATTTGTTACTTTTTGAACTTGAAATTGATGTTAACTTTTCAAATATGTTGGAGCTATCTATTAGCATTCAAGTTGCTCTTTATTCTCTTTAGACTAAAGATGTCTTCAGGTTTTTCTAAAATCAAAAAAAAAAATTAGCAAAATATAGTCAGAATTTTTTCTGGTCTAGCACATTTAATAGTGTTCTAGGTAAGTATCTTATTTTAGTATGATGATGCAGAATCTTATTTTGGCTTATAAAGAATCCTTTTGTTTAAAACAGAGGTCACTCTGAAGTGATTTAAGTACTTTTATTGTTGTGAGTTTACTGATAATTTTTTCAGTTAATTAGATTGCCTAAAAGTTTCTCCTTCCCATTTTATAAAATTAATTTTCTAATTTGCAATTAATCTTTTCCTCTCTTACATTTTTCTTTTTTGTTGAAAAGCTGACTCAGAAAGTAAGCACTATGAAATTTTGGTCATTGGTTGTAAAATGGACTTTTTGAAAATAGGAATTATTTTTGTGTTTCTATTAATTTTAGTGTTCCTTTCAAGAGAAAAACATGTTGCTTATATATGAATACAATTTAAAATCATACTTGTCAATACCATATTTAACTTTTGATTTTTATATGCTACAATGACTGTAAAATTTGTTACAGAATTTCTAAATTTGTCCATTTTCATAGTCACTTATTCTATTTCTACAAAAATTTCTACTTCAGATTAGTTATACATTATGTGGTATGTGTAAATCAGTATGGCAATAGTTATCAAAATTAAAGGCACTAATAAAATTAAAATTTTGGTGCCCAAAAAGATGTCCTCATGTATTTTTGTGAAACATTTTTTGAGTAATATTATCAGTTATTATATACCTGATATTGGATTTGGTATTTTATTATTTTTTATAGTATTAATTCAGGTTTTCATTATTTTGTTGAAGACAAGGTCTTCAGCTAAGATTAGATGTTCATATTGTACCCTAAAGCCTCACTAATTGACATAATACTTTTAGTTATTTTCATATGCAATCTGATTTGAATAACAGGTTATCACATCAAAGGAAATAAATTTACTAATTTTGCTGAATTTTCTTTGTTGTTTTTAACTTAGTAGAAATTCCCATCTACTGTTCAATAAAAATAAATAAAGAACAGTCTCCCATTTCTTTTATCCTCTAATGTCAATCATTATTATATTTATCACATACCTTTTACCAATAATATATCCATACAATAATAATCCTACAGAAATCTTTGTCACTACAAGTATTCACATTAACCAATCAGCACAGTCTCAAACAAATAACATGATAACACACACAATGATCATTAAAAGTAAAAACATGACAAAACATATTCAAGCCTAAGTAGTGGCAATAAATAACAAAATGTAATGTCAAAATTTAATGGAGCAGAGACTTAAAGAACAAGAAAACAACAGATAGAATCAATAAAGCAAAGAATTGTTCTTTAATGGTTTAAGGAGTTAAGAGAAAGGAGAGGTACTCAAAGTGATATGGCTCTAGATAGGTAAATTTTTAAAACAGTCTCAAATGAAATACAGAATATAATTATTTAACACATTCAATTGTTACATTTCAATACTTATGGTGGCCCACTTCCTATTCTTTATACAAAAGCAGATAGATATTTGTGAGTTTGAGAGAAGCCTTCCTTACACAGCCTTTCCAGGAAACCAAAAAGGCAATATGGTGAGATTTTGTAGAAAAAAAAAGTCATATTCTCAAAAGACAGGAAAAGAATTACTTTCTTTGGGTCTCTGGAGTGCAGCATGAACATAATGCACTTTATGGCTATGAAGTGACTACATGCACTGAGCTTGTCCTTCTGGGACTGGATTACCTCACTAAGGATATTTTCAAGTTACATCCATTTACTTCCAAAAGTATGATGTCTCTGTTGTTAATAGCCAGAATGTATTCCTTTATGTAGATGAACCACATATTTTTTATCCTTTCTTCAGTTGAGGTTGTTTCCAGTGTCTGGCTATTAAAATAAAATAAAGCTACTAGGAACATAGTTGAACAAGAGTATTTCACCTTAGTAAGCATTGCCCTGTTTCTTCTTCTTCTTCTTCTTCTTCTTCTTCTTCTTCTTCTTCTTCTTCTTCTTCTTCTTCTTCTTCTTCTTCTTCTTCCTCTTCCTCTTCCTCCTCCTCCTCCTCCTTCTTCTTCTTTTTTTTTTTTTTTTTTCAAGACAGGATTTCTCTGTGTAGCCCCGGCTGTGCTGGAACTCACTCTGTAGACTAGGCTGGACTCAAATTCAGAAATCAATCTGCCTCAGCCTCCCAAGTGCTGGGATTAAAGGCCCGAGCCACCACAGCCTGGATACATTACCCTGTTTCAACTTAAGACAAAATAATAATAATAATAATCAAAGACGCTAAATAAGAAGGAAGTAACTAGGGAGGATGCTGGAATCTCACTTAAAAGAGGGAATAAAGTAGTTATCATAGGCAAATAGAGGGAGTGGAGCTAGTGAAAGATGAGATGGTGAGAAGAATTGGTGGGGCAAGGGGTGTTCAGGATCAAATATGGGAGGGGATAGAAAAGATGTCCAGATGGCCATGAGAATGAATGGAAATCCACAAATAACAGGGTTGAGGAGTGGGAAGGCATCTTCTGGATAAAGGAGACACAAAAGAATCAATGAGGGTGACCTTAGCTATGACTCACAGCAGTGGGGATATGGAACCTGAAGAAGCAATCTCCTGTAGCCAGACAGAAACCCTAGTTGGGCAATAGGGAAATCAGCATCCCCTACGAGAAATATGGGGACAGGATGGAGTGGAATCTGAGGGAATGGCCAACCCAAACTAGGCCCAACTAGAAACACATTCTGTGGGTGAATACCAGTCCCTGACACTATTAATGGTACTCTGTTATGCTTGCAGACAGGAGTCTAGCATGGCTGTCCTCTGAGAGGCTCCACTTAGACAGATCCAGACCCCCACAGCCAAACAGTAGGTGGTACTCAGAGACTCTTATGGAAGAATAGGGGATGGATTGTGGGCCCTGAAGTGGATAAAAATTCCACAGGAAGACCATCAACATCAATTAACCTGCACCCTTAGGGTTGCCAGAGTCTGAATCACTAACCAAAGAACATACAGGGCCTGGATATAGACCTCCTCATATATATGTAACAGATGTGCAGCTTGGTCTTCATGTGGATCTCAAACAACTGAAGTCAGCGCTATCCCAAATGCTGTTAACTGTATGTGGGATATGTTATTCTAGCTCTAGTGCCTTATCTGGCCTCTGTGATAGAATATGAGCCTAGCCTCACAGAGACTTGATATACCAACATGGGGAATACTCAGGGGAGAGTCCACGGGCTCAGAGAGAAAGGGGAGCTGGGAAATGGGTGGAAGGAGTGTGGGAGGGGGCAGTGAGCAGGACATAAAGTAAATGAGTAAAATAAGTAAGTAAGTAAGTAACTAACTAACTAACTAAATGTATTTGTGCGTTATTTGACCTAACACAACAGAGTTCACAAAGTATAAGAAATTTAAATAGACATATAAAGAGCAATGCTATGTAACTAAATTTATCCCAGTGAACAAAAGCTCAGGGTCACAAACTACTGACCTTAGCCAAAATTCTAAGAATAAGCTAATACATACAAAAATAGTAAAGGTACAGATACTACAAAACCAATCTTATGAAACTAGTAGTATTCTGATACCAAAACTGATAAAAATTAGATGAAGTTAGATTTTTAAATTATTAATGAAATCATTACAAACTGAATTAAATATGAAAGCCATATATCACAGCCAAGTTTGATTCATTCCAGGAATACATATCAGGCGTATAATTTGTTCAGGCACAAAATATGGATCAGAGATGGAGGTAATGCCCAAGCGATGACTGTTGGGAGCAGGATTAAGGAACCTGGAAGGAATAGGGACTCCACAAGAAGACTAAAAGAGTCAACTAACCTGAAACTTTTGGGGCTTTCCAGGATAGAACCATCAACGAAAGAGATAGTACGTGCTAGACCAACTCCCCAACCCCGTGCCACGCAATATGTAGGAGATGTACTGCTTGGTCTTCATGCAGGTACCCAACTGCTGGACTGTCCCTAAATCTGCTTTTCTGTCTGGAAAGTGTTCCTCTAACCAGTCTGCCTTATCTGCCTTATCTGCACCTGGTCCTGCAGAGACTTGAAGTGCCAGAGTATTTGAAAGAGGTAGAGGCCTCTTTCTTCTCAGGGGAAAAGAAGGGGAGGATCTATGGAAAGGAGGAGAGGGGGAGATATATATATAGATGTCAGGTGAATAAATAAACTGATGGGGAAAAGGCAAGTTGGGGAGGAAAGGGTTTATTCAGGTTATACTTCCACATTACAGTCTACCATAAAAAGAAGTCAGGACAAAAGTCAAACAGGGTAAGAACCTTGAATCAGGAGTTGATGAAGAGGTCATTGTGGAATGATACTTACTGGATGTGTCCCCATGGCTTGCTCAGCTTGCTCTTATAGACTGTAGAACCACCAGCCTAGGGAGGGCATAATTCACAGTCACCTGGATCCTCCTCCAGTGATCACTAATTAAGAAAATGTCTTACAATCTCACAGAGACATTTTTTTTTAATTTTACAATTGAAGCTTCCTTCTTTCAGATGATTCTAGCTTGTGTGAAGTAGACATAAAATTATAGAAAAGGGCCAGAATCTTAGCTTGAATACCTAAAGAGAAAGACATAAGATGGATAAGAATAGGAACATAAAACCTCAATATATGCTTGTTCATCATTACATGAATTTATACTTAGAAGAAGCTATGAACGTCAAGAAAAAATGTAAATCTAAAAAATATTTTAAGTAAAGTAGAATGTATAATAAAATAAACTTTGAAATTAGCTGCTATTTAATAAGACAATAATGAATCTTGTGGGGAAGAAAATTTGGTGCCATTACATAGTCACAATATGTTAAGCATAGAAATAATTATTGGAGTAATCTTTCTAAAGATATTTAAAACCTCTATAATTAAAACTTTAAGCAAAAAATGAGATAAATGACACTAGCAAATAAAAGACCTCTATATTCCTGTATTAACAAATGTAATCCAGAGAGTAAAATGCATTCCTCTTCAAAAATCCAATAGTATTTTTACCAAAACTAGAGAAAAATGCATACACAGAAAAAGATAAGTGAAAGCATTTCCAAATTGAAATAGAATTTCTGTAGTTATCATAATCTGATCCTACATTACACCTCAGAGTCATAGTGATAAATAGAGTATGATACTAGGACAATATCAGACATGTAACTGAGTAGCAAGAATGGCCCAATCTAGTGACTAAGAAATACACTTACACATCTATGGTTACCTAATATGCATCTATTATATGGACGATATAAAGAACTGCAAAATTTATACACATAAAAGGAACATAAAGGAAATGCCTTTCAATCATTATATGGACTTATATACTTAGCGTAGTTCTCAAATGATGAAACATAACTAAATGCTTTTTTCTAATGTATCAGACATACTTAGGCATAAAGAAATCACAAATTAGGATTCAATTTCACTTCAGTCAGAAAGGTTATCATCAAGTAAATAAATGGCAATACTAGTAAGAAGATGAGTAAAGAAAAATCTTTCACTATTTGTTGGAATGTAAAGTAATAAGGCCACTGTGGGAATCAGCTTAGTGATTAGTCAAATATTTCAAGCTAGAACCATCTTATTAATTAGTTATATCACTCTTTGACATATAACCAAAAGAAGGTAAACCCTACTCTGGGACATGTTCATGTTTATTACTAATATATTCATAATAGCAGTGAAATATGAATAACCTAAGTGTTCATCAGCAAAAAATGCAGAATAATATGCTGTAGATGTAAAAAATAGAATTATATATACCTGTAAAGAAAAGCGAAACTTGAACAAAAATTAGTGGAGAGCTAGACTTTTATATGTGTGTATGTATGTATGTATGTATGTATGTGTATACATGTATATGATAATATATGAAATCTTTAGGATACATATATCAGTCTATATGTGTATATATACATGATTCACAAATAAAAATACTGTAAGTTTCACATGTGGGTAATAAATGCATACATCTATATGTAATTTATATGTATCTATATGAATAAAATATGTAAGTGCAAGTATGGTGTCCTGATTAGTATTTTTCATTTTTATTGGTTATTTTATTTATTTACATTTCGAATGTTATCCCAGTCCCAGTTTCCCTTCCACAAGCCCCCATCTCCTCCTCTCTCCCCCTGACTCTATGCTCCCATACTTGCCCACCCACTCCTGCTCAGTTTTATATCGAATTGATACAAGCTATAGTGTTAAAATAGGAGGAACCCTCAATTGAGAAAATGTCTCCTTAAGATGCAGATGAAGGTAAGCCTCTAGGACATTTTCTTAATTAGAGATTGATATGGAAGTGCCTAGCAACTGTGGGTGTAGCCACCTCTTAGGCAGGTGGTCCTGGGTTCTATAAGACAGCACACTGAGCAAACCATGGAGAGCATTCCAGAAAGTAGCTCTCATGGCTTCTGCATCAGCTCCTGCTACCGGTTATATACTGATTTACTTTGTTGATGAACAGTGATGTGGATCTATAGTTGAAATAAACCCTTTCCTCCCAAGTTGCTTTTCGTCATGGTGTTTCATTAGAGCAATGATAACACTAAATAAGACAGGTAGATAATGTGAAACGCATCCAAGAGAGAGAAAATGAGATTTTGAGAAGGAAATATGGGGATCATAGAACATTTGTGACAGGAAAACATAAAATGAATGATTTTGAGTCAATGGGTGAAATAAGTGAGCAAGAGAGCAGCTTATAAAACAGCTTAGAAGGAGAGATACAAATAATTTAAACATGGAAATAAACTGCATTGTTTGTATGGTAATTAAAGTGAGCAAATAAAATAGAAAACGTTATAATGGAAAAATATTATCTACGTAGTTGGTCAATTTGATCTTCCTCTTATTCTTAACACTAAAACGCAGGTGACCAAATTGAGACATTTCTTTTCTAACATTTCTTTCATATTTTAAGTCCTATCTTCCAATTACTGCTTAAGCTTTTCTCACAAAATTTAATATTTCTTGTTTAAATATTTATATAGTAAAAAATGTTTTCAATATTCCTCTGACTACATTTTTGTTTTATGAGTTATTTAGAAGTGGACTATTTCATCTAGAGATTTCTAAGATATCTCTCTCCTAGAAAATTCTAATATAATTACACTACATTTTAGAATAGTCTTATGATTTGTATCTTTTGAATATATTAAGACTAGTTTTGTGACAAACAAAGGTTAAAAAAAACCCAGTAAATTGTTAGATGATAATTATTCTATGTTTCCAGTCCTGATTCAATTTCTGCTTTTTATACCTTTATTTGAAAAATCTGGTTACAGCTTCAAAAATAACTTTAATTTGTGAGTAGATGTAATGTTTTGTTTATATCTACTAGCTTAGAACATAATTATTTTGGCATGTAGTTCAAGTTTGTAATGAATACTTATTCAGGAATTGCTGATTAGTATAGTTTACATGTTTTGTTGATACATAGTTTGTGGCAAATTTGTTCAAAATTTGAATCTGTTTATTAATTTACTGTTTATATTTTAGTTAGTAATTGAAAGAATAGAAATAAAACCTAGCTTCAGTTTATGTGTGGGTGGTGTTTTGTAGTTTGTTGTTTGTTTTTGAACTCTTAAAACTTGATTTTTAATATTTGAAGGTTTGCTATTTGAGACACAAATGTTTAGCTTCTTCTGTCCTTTGATGAACAGATCCACGTAGCTTAGTGAAATATATTACATCATTTGTGACATTGGGATTTCTGTTGAAGCATATTGAGCTTGATATTAAAAGTGACTCTAAATTTACAGAGAAGTCCAAGAAGAAAATGTCTGGGAGAATTGTTCAATTTTTTTTTTTTTTTTTTTTTTTTTGGAGACAGGGTTTCTCTGTGTAGTCCCTGATGTTCTAGAACTCTGTAGACCAAGCTGGCCTCAAACTCAGAAATCTGCCTGCCTCTGCCTCCAAGTGCTGGGATTAAAGGTGTGCGCCACCACAGCCTGGCTGAATTTCTCAATTCTTAGATCACTCATTGTGAAAGAAAGAAAACTTGCACTTGTATTCTTTAAACCTATAAAAATGTCAAATCCAGTGGATACCTGTATTTCCAGATTTGAAAAGCAGAGACAGTGTGTCTCCAGAGCAAGCTTAATAGCTAGAATAGCTAGGAGAGCCATATAAGTAATCTCTGAGTTTGGTTGAAAATTTGGTTCATTGATAAAGATAAAGGAGTCACTGAAAAACATGTCTTCTTGTTTTGTTTATTTTTATTTAATTAAAATATAATTGCATAACAGACTTATCTTTTTCCTCCCTCTGAACTCTTTAAAATTCATAGTGCTTTACCTTTCAACCCTTATTATACCATTCTATCTATCTCTATCTAAATCTATATATATCTGTATCTTACTATCTATATGTAGTATCTACCTATATCCATCAACTATTTCTATCTATCTATCTATCTATCTATCTATCTGTCTGTCTGTCTGTCTTTCTATCTGTCTATCTCTCTGTATGTGTCAGTTTAATATTGCTTGTAGGTATAATTATTGAGATAATAATACTTGAGATTATATTATTATTTATGATGATCATCTCTAAGGAAAATAATTTTCTTTTCTCTGCAGTTTTTAATTGAATGTAATTCTTTATCTAGGAATGGACCTATGTGTAATTTCCCATTTGTATATATCAACTGATATTATCATTATTCAGAGTATCTTTAATGACCACAGATGAAGCTCAAGAAGAGATAATAGCAAGATACAAGAGATATTAAAGTGTAAAATCAGAAAAATTAAGAAGATACATTAATGGGGAAGGAGAAATTGATCAATAAAGAGGGTTAGGGAGGAAAGATGGAAAAAATACTGTACTAGTCATGGTTCAATACAGCCACAGAAGTTATAGAATGTCTCGCTATATTAAGAGAATTTAATGTTATGACTACAGTCCAACTAACCCATCAATGGTTAGCTGTGAATCAGAAGTCCAATAATCTAGTATTTACTCAGTCCTAAGAGGCTAGTTGTTTCAGCTTGTATTCTGTATAAGCTAAAATCATGAGTAAGTAGGTTCCAACAGATGTGCAAGAAAGGGTAAGCAGGCAAAGAAGAGAGAGTCTTCTTTCTTCTAATGTCCTTATGTAGACCTCTAGCAGAAGGTGTGGACCAGATTAAAGGTGTGTACCAGCACACTTTAATCTATTTATTTGTGTTGTTCCAAGCTATCCTTGAACTCTACTATACCTCAGTCTCCTGGAATTAAAGGCATGTGCTACCTTACCTGGGGCTAAGGTTTTCATGGCCACTATGACTCAAGATCTCCATGTCAAAATCCGAGTCAGAAGCTTGTGTTTTCCAGACTCAAGATCTGGATCACAAGTGTGCCCTACATTTCTGGATTGTAGTTCATTCCAGATGTAGTTAAATTGGCAATTAGGAATATCCATCACAAATACTAATGTTTGAAAATATCTTAAGAAATCATATTTTATACTTACATAATATTACATATACTACATATGTACATAAATATGTTCTTTAATGAAGTTATTGTACTTGGGCTTACAATGCTCTCACAAGAAATATGCACATCACCATGTGTAAAAGTCCTCCGTTTGAGCTGTTCCTTGGTTCGGAGAGTTCAATAGACTTCTAAGACACCTACTGTGTTGTCATTCTTGCCTTTCAGATGCTGGAGCTAAGTCTCTATTCTATGGCATCATGAATTTTGTACAAAGGAGAGAAAAATAAATAAATAAAAAGTTGATGTGTCCACTGACTTCAAAAACAACTAGCCAGTACCATTCATCCAGTCAACAACCCAGGACTAGTAAGATCATAGATTTTAGAAAATAACCTACTACTATACCTTGCTGGATCAGTATAATTTATAACTGTATTTTAAATACTTTTACTTGTGCCTACAGATAAATATAGCTCTCACTCTTCATCAAAGAAACATCTCATTTGCAACAGGCAGAGATCCTTTCAAAAATCTGCAAATGCTCAAAAATAAAATAATTGATCTGTATCCTCAACCCAGTGGATACACCTATATCACAACATATCTGAGGCTCATGGTACATTGAAATAGAAAGGGCTGAATGATTTTAAGGCCCAAAGAAGATCAGGAAATGTTATGACAAAAATAATAGGAAGCTGTACTCATGATATCTTAAAAATATAGCTGCCTAAACAAGTACTGAAATACCAAATTAATCATGTTAGTGTGAAAAGAGGAACTCTCACATGGCTCCAATCCTATACAAAAACTAAAGGCAATTCATGACTGTATAATTTATCTGCATAAAGAGATAATTGTTCTACTGGGTTGAGGTCTCAATTGGTTAAATAATACCAAATGTCCAGTCATGAAATTATATATATTCACCTAAAACTAAATGGACTTGGGCAGATATGTTAATCTATTTATATATCTGCATATGGAAAAATAATAATTAATATAATATAAGGCATAAGTGAAAAGAGAGACAGAAGAGCAGTAACAGAGGAATTTCAAAAAAATCATCAACTCCTACTATAAAAGCCTATATTGGAAAGTCTAGATTAAATGGTTGCCTTTCTAGACAGATACCACATACCAAAGTTAAATCAATAGTAGGTAAACTATCTAAGCAGGCCCATATGGCACAAGGAAATAGAAGTCACTGAAAACCTCCCAAACAAAAAACGCCCAGCTCCATATGGATTTAGTGCAGAGTTCTACCAGACCTTCAAAGAAGACCTGATACAAATTTCCCTCAAAGTATTCCATAAAATAATAACAGAAGGAACACTACGTAACTCAATCTATGAAGCCACAATTACTCTGATATCTAAACCAAACAAGTATCCAACCAAAAAAAGGGAACTTCAGACCAATCTTGCTTATGAATATCGATGCAAAACACTCAACAAAATTCTTGCAAACTGAATCCAAGAACACATTAAAACCATCATTCAGCATGATCAAGTAGGCTTCATCCCAGGGATGCATGGTTCAATATATGAAAATCCAT